>JAJOOF010004773.1:0-42265 GCA_029582545.1 Solanum lignicaule | reverse complement strand
TGTTGCGATACTAAACTTTCATAAGGACCTATTACCTCCCTAGACTATTTAATACCGTATTTTTTACCCCCTGAACTATTTAATAGTATATTTTAAAGGTATATATGTGCCCATGTGGACACATTACTATTTATAATTTTGCATTATTTTTTATGTCCACGTGGGAAAATATATATGTTTAAAATACGATATGAAATAGTCTAGGGAGGTAATAGGTCCTCATGAAAGTTTAGTATCGCAACAACAAATCCGACCAAAGTTGGGGTATTTTTCAGACCCTTATCCCTATAAATAATAAACATGGAAATCTTTGATATTAACAATGCATGCATTAGCATTATTAAAGATAAAATTGCCCCTCAAAACCTTTTCCACAACCTTTCTCCATTTTTGTCGATGATATTTTTATAAACAAATATTTCATTTAAAAATTATGCAACGCACGTTGTTTTTAACACACCAAATCAAACAATGCATAAGAAATAGTCTCAGCATAACTAATACAAGCATTTACTTAGGCCTCATCTGTTTTCATTAAGATTAAGAAATTTGAATCTGAGTACACATTGCATTAAGACTTGAATACTAAATAATGAAGATTATTTGTTTTCTCAACATCTGAGTGTATAAAATTGATCTTTATTTAAAAATAATAAATATAAAATTTAAATAAAATACTAAATTGATCTAATATTATATCAATAAAATATTTTAACTTTTTTATATGACCTAAATGATAATTATGACTAATGATGATGATTGTGTATATCAAATTGAAATGTGATGACAATGGTGGTTGTGGATAGTATCTTATGGTATAATTGTTGATAGTAGTGATTAATTGTGGTTGTTGGTGGGGGTGACGATGATTAGTTGTGGAGTGATAGTGATAGCCAATAGTTGTAGTAAATGATGATGACAATTACTGATATATAATATTGACTGATGTTGATAATTATCGATAGTGATTAGTGGATGTAATAATGGTTGGCGATGATAATTGCAAACGATGGCTAATGAAGATGATAATTGACAAAGGTGATTGATGGTAGTCATAATTGGGCTAAAGATAGTGGTTGTGGATGGTAAGTGGTGGTGACTGATGATGGTGATAGTTGCTGCTAAAATGGTGATTGTGGATATATATATGAGTGAAGATAGATAGAATCTCGCTCACCACTCTCCTCTTTTTCAGTCGTCTCTCCTCTCCTTGCCCAGTCTCTCTCTCGCATCTCTTCTACCAATCTCTCTCCCACTTTATACAAACACAAACACAAATTGTATAGAACCTTTCTACTAGCCCAAGATCATTAACTAAGATCGGAAGATTCAACTAGAGAAAAGGAAGCTAGAAAGGAGAACTATTTTAAATAAGAGAACTTTGTTACAGAAGAAGACTCTTTGATTTGAGTTGTTCTTGTGTCGTTGGGTTATGGTTACAAATGTACAATATCATACCCTATTTATACTTACTTATGGATGGTTCTAGATACTACAAAACTTAGACTATTTCATGATTCACTACAAATATCTAATTCATCTAGAACATCTACAAGAAAAATCTTGTACATTATCTTCTACTCTAGAATATCTAGATATTTTTCCAAGTGACTACACTATATTATTCTAGAAACTATGATATTTGTCACACCTCATTTTCCATTAAGACAGACAGGCACCCGATGCCCTAAAGGCTCGAGATAACCTATAATATAACTTGTGCTTACTATGCATATAGCTATGATAATTTTAAAGGTGTGACAAGTTCATATAGGTAGACCCAAAACTTATTTACAAGGCTTGGCCGTTGAGGCCACAACTGTAAGAACATAAGATGCAACTGAACTATATACATTAGTCTACAAAGCCTCTAAAAGACAAAAAACCTTAGTTTAGGACGGGACAAGGCCCTACCTTACCCTTAACTATAATACAGTAAAAAAATAGGTGTCAAAGACTCGGTAAACCCCGAATCGACCTAGAGCTTCACCAATAGCAGTTGAATATAAGTGCTCCTACTAAAGAGGTCTACTAGCTGGAGTACCTGTGCCTACATCATGAAATGCAACGCCCCCCGCGAGGGACGTCACTACGGAAAATTGTATATAATATGTAAGGCGATAACATATATGTAAAACAAGGGCTCAAATGAAATCACTTATATAAGTGCATAGATTAGAATAGAAGACCACATTTGCTTACTCTTGTGCGATCATGTATGTTACATTCTTTTCTTTACTTTCTGTGCGTTATAATCTTATGAGGCATATGATACAAATGACCAGCTAGGCATTTTAACCCCTGGGATGTTGTTCTCATAATTATACAAATTGGGATCGACCCATGCTAGGCTTTCGCCCCTGAGCTGCGACCCTTCTATACCAATTGAGATTGACCCATGTTAGGCATTTTCCCCTGGGCTACCACCCATAAATATACATATTGCTTCACTTAGTTTCTTTAATCTTTGAGATTGTTGTTTTGGTGGTCGTAATCATTTTTTAGATTTGGAACTACAGACCAGTAGTAGAAGACATGAGAATAATAACTTCAAGGCAGTAACAATGACGTAAGGAGATATGTAACATCAATGTATTACTTATGAGCTAAAATAACACAATTGACTAAAAGGAGAATTCGGCAAGCTTGTTGTTGTGAATACCATTTCTATACTAGCACATAAACACACAAATATAGAGTAATGAACATGTACTGAGTAACTCGACATACTAAGAAGAGGGAAAAATATTGTTATCCATATTGGAGATCGTACACTGCCACTATGTTTCCTTTACTAGGAATAGAACTTAGGAAATTCACTTCGTTGTTATTAGTCGCAAATATCAGATTTCATGCCAAGGAATATGGAATTGAATAGCCTTACATACCTTATTTTCTGACCAATACAACTATCACGAGTCAGCCTCCATTATTTTTAGATGTTAATCTACAATATAAGTCATGATTAAACTAATATTAGCAGCTAATCACATTAAGGGCCTCGTAAAGCAGTAGCTAAACACTTGACAGACACTAGGCCCATACAACTCTTACACAAATGGTGAAACACCACACCCTCCTTCTATACATTAATACAACTCCATACATCATTTTCCAAGATACCCAAGCTGCCCCCAACAATAATATATCAATCCTAAAAAAATCCTCCAGCACAATAGGAGAATATTGAACTCAAGGATTCATCACCATCCATGAGTTCTTGACAAATATATAAAAAATTCTCCACCCAAACCTATATTTAAAGAAAGGCAAAAATAGGCAGTAGTTTTTACCTTAGTTTCTGAAAATTTATCCTCCAAACTTGTACTTCAAGAACTTAAACTCTCCTTCAAATTTTTACTTGAAAATGGGGACAATATTCAAGAACCATAAGGTGTTTAGGGATGGTCTGTGAAGTCAAGAAATACCAAGAGAGAAACTTAATAAATCTGAAATTTTACAAGTTAAAAATGGAGCAAATGATCTAATCTTTATCCCTTTAAAAGAGACCTGCATTGGCCGACTTTCTTGGCCAATGTTGGGCCATAAATTGTCAAGTAGGTGACCCACCTACTTGGACTTTTAACTTGGGCCTTTGAAGACTTCAACACTTATTGTGCCTTGCTGCCAATTATCCCTCTATTCTAATCAATTTGGGCAATAATTAATGCAAGTAGGTGGTAGTGTACCTGACCCAATAACATTGTCAAAAGAGACTTCGTAGGTGATGCACCTACTCGGTCCTTTGGACTGGTCAATAAGTCAAAGTAGGTGATGCACCTACTTGTCACCTACTAGCTTAGTTAAGTCAAGCAAGCAACTCACTTATTTTATTTCATTTTCTAAATCTTACTTCCTTTTGCTTTAACTTAACACTTCACCTTAAAATTTAAGCTAAAATATGACCTTACTATCTCGAGTTTAAATGATTTCGTCGGAGTTGATTTAGAGTATACATCCTGAAACGCGCAAGGAAAACAACACCTTTCAATCTATTTTAAACCAACACTACTCATCTAAGAAGTATGGTCTCTCACTTATACCATAAGTCTATGTCAAGTGTCAGATGAATAAAAGTAGCATATGGAGAATACACGGCGTTACATCCTCCCCTCCTTAAGAACATTCGTCCTCAAATGTTAGCATAGTTAGCCAACTCCAAACATTTCAAGCCTAAGTTATATTTTATTATTAACCACGTGGTTCATATAAACTTATACTTGCCCATCATTGCATCAACTCAACACTTTGATCTTCAAAAGAAATCACTATAGATATTTTTACACTTCCCCTTTAAGTGATTTTTTAAAAACTATTCCGAGTTTGTAGCAGAAGAACTCAAACGAAGCTTTGCGCCACATCTTGGTGCAAATCTCAGCAGTTTCTTCCGGACTCCTCTTGCTTCTTCAAACGATAAATATTTTTTGTTATTGAATAGTCCATGTAAATTATCTCCTTGCCGAATAAACATTTGTGATAGGCAAGTTTGGAACTTTAGCGTTCAATATTATGGAACATGTAAATTTATAACACAAAGAGTTTTCATCAATACAAGCTTTCTTATTTGAGTCGGTGATGATTTGACAGTCAATTTCCTGTGAAGTCTCAACACTATGACAAGATCGATCATCAGATTTTCTTTCTAGCTCTTCAATAACTTGTTTATCAGCTTCATCGCTTCCAAAATTATGTCATCTATCTCTCCACATGAAATTTGACCTTCAATATTAGCTTCTTCATCTATTCGATCTATATCTTCTTCCTTTGCTATCAGTGTTTGATCTAAGCTAGTGATTAACCTCGATATAGGAGACGATTGACCAGAGACTTCAACTTTCAATACATTTTCCTCAATGTTTTATTTGTAAAGGTCGCCACTAGCTAGCACATGTAGTTTAAGATATTTCTTGTTCAAGATCATCTTCTTTAATTTCTTCGATAGCAACTACCATATCACTACTAAGAACATCCTCAATTTTTTTGCTTCATGCCGACAACATCAGTTTCTTGATTCTCCACATGATCGACTATATTATATTCTAGATCCTTGATTCAGTCTCTTTCAAGATTGATGGAAATCATGGAATCTATTACTCGAGCTTCAACTACTAAACACTTTCCCCACTCTTCTTCTTCTTCAGCTACTTTCTGAGCAATATTGCTCTCCTTGGCTAGGTAATATCTTTTTATGTGCCCTATTTCATGACAACGATAACATCTTATAGACTTCTTACCATAATAGTTAGAAGGTTCTTCCTTCATTCCAAGAGATCTTAAACCACATGATAATCCCGAGTGCAAGATATCTCTTGCTTTTCTTTTAAAGTTCCTCTTGTCGGCTACAAGAACATTGCCTTCTCCTTTGACAAATACACCAGCTAATTGTTTGGCTAATAGCTCCTGTGACGATAACAAATTCTCAAATTCCTCCAAGGATGGTTGTTGAGCCCATCCTTGAATCAACGCCATTAATGGAATATATTTAGGTTTCAAACCATGAATGACAATTCTTCTCATTCATGCTTTAGAAATAGCTTCTTCCGGATTAAATAAACATATCTCAGAGCATAAGTTCTTAATCTTAAAAAATATTCAGTGATATAAAGTTTTTTCTTGAGTGGTGTTAGCCAATTCATTCTCCAATATCTGCAGCCGAACTTCATTCTTCTTGTTGAACAAACGATTGAGTGTCCTCCATGTTTAATGAGGTGATTTACACTTTATAATATGATTGAATAAACTGGAGGAGATTGTCCTTTTCAAAATGAACTCCGCCTTCACATTAATTTGCTTCCACTTCTTGTACGCACTGCTATTTTCCGATCCATTAGCAAGAGGACTTGTGTTACTCCCATTCACAACATCCCACAAATCCTCGTCCACAAGGTATGATTCCATACATATTCTCAAATACCTTGTAATTGGACTGATTCAACAACTCCATCCACAGTCCATTAATACGACCACTTAAATCCATTTACACAAACTAATTGAATCTACTAGCAACCCGATCTTGAAATAACACCCGCAAGCCAATCTACGACTTGACTCTAATACAATGTAGAAAATAGCAGAAAAAAAGTATAATCGAAGAACTAAGATCGGAAGATTCAACTAGAGAAGAGGAAGCTAGAAAGGAGAAGGAATATTTTGAATAAGAGAACTTTGTTGTACAAGAAAACTCTTTGATTTGGATGGTCGGGTTATGGTTACAAATGTACAATACTATCCCCTATTTATACTTACTTATGGATGATTTTATATACTACGAAATTTAGACTATTCCATGATTCATTACAAATATCTAATTCCTTTAGAACATCTACAAGAAAAATCTAGTAACATTATCTTCTACTCTAGAATATCTAGATATTTCTACAAGATATTAATCCAAGTGAGTATACTAGATTATTCTAGAAACTAAATGATATTTGATCTTAAAAAGAAATCAATTTAGATATTTTCACAAAGAGAAAATGCAATTATAGCTAAAAGTATGTTTCAAATTGTAATTAATGCAAACTATAACTATGTTAGCTAATTAACTAATATATATTTTGCTTAACATCGTAATTTTACCCTTTTAATTTTTATCTAAACCCATTCATTGCCCACTAACCCGAATCTTTAACCCATATCATCAAGAGAGTAGGCTGCATCGCGGTTCTTTTGATTTTTATTATTATAAGCTGAGCAGAATAATATCTGCCGAAAAACCTCTGGTGAATTAGTTCCCCCAAAATCCCTGCCCCCTCCCTATTTCAGTTCTCAATTTCCTCCAATTCGTGTCTGTAAAAGTGAAGTGAAAATTAGGGTTAAGGTTAGGGTTCCGTGCTAAGAATCGAGTGCGGGGGCCATTCGGAGCATACGATGTACGCCGATCGGGTGGAGGCAGTGACGAAGAGGTCGATAAGGGATAGGCTTAACGGCAACACTGCTGATGATTTTGCTCGCCGGAGACAAGTTACCGGCAAGAGGTTTTCCCTCTTTCTCACCTTTTTCCACTTACATTTATTATTACTTCTGATGGCTTCAGATTTTTGTAACTTCTAGCTTTTTTCATGTCTTTCTGTTTGTGTATATGCATTTGGTCAGATGTGTTATTTAGTAATTTAAGTAGGGTTTTTTCTTCAATCCAGTACAGGATTGGTATTAAGTAGACAGACCAATGTTTTGCATCTGCTTACTGTAGAGATTTCTGTCACGGTTTTTGTTGTTACCACGTGAGATGTGTGTAAATTGTAATAGCTGTCTAAAGTTATTTTTTCTTATTTTGAATAGATAGTACTTACTCCCTTCCATGTCTTTTGATTGTTCTTGACTAGGCATGAGTTTAAGAAAGAATGAGACTTGAGCTTTGTGGTTTAAAACAAGCTAGAGATATTTATGTTGCTATACATTATCTGCAAGAAGTTTAAAATTGAATTATTTCTAAATATAGAAAGCTGTCAACAAGGTTATCATACCCTACTCTCCCTCTGATATGTCCTCATTCTTTTTGGGCCAGACTAAAAAGGAAGGTGTGCACATCTAATGGGACAGAGGGAGTAGCAGTTTAAGTTTTATTGTCAAACTTTTGTTAGGATTCTAATTCTTTTGGGCACAATTTCTTTCAATTAAATGTGGTTTAGGAAGTTGAATATTTGTAAAAACTGTGAATACCTGTTAAACAGAGGCACCGTGAGCGTTTGTGTAATTGTCAATTTTCTTCCGGGAAAGTGTCATTGTTGCTTACTTGGCCTTCCTCTTTGTTGCTTCCGTATGGCCTATTAGAAGTCAAACCAAATGAATTCCTTTTGGGGCTCTGGGTCTCGTAGATTGGACTATCTGCTTGACGTTCTAAAACATAAAGTTGAGTCGATCTAATGATTAGTTCCGGGAGATGCATTATTTTTTTTGAGAAGGTAGTAGATTATGTATTAAAAATGCAGCAATATTTTGCACCAGCTTAGCACCAAGTTGGTGCTAAGGCAGTACAAGAGGCGGTAATCCTCATGTACATAAAAATTACAGAAAAGGAGGACATCTACAATAAAGGCCCTATTTTTGTAAAGATTCTATGAAGTCTAACCATACTATCTTCATCCTTTACAACCTGTAGATTACACCAAAAGCCATAAAAAAATTGTATCTAAGCTGCTGTATAATAACTTTCTTCCCTTCAAAGCATCTCACATTTCTTGGGAGATGCATTCTACGAATGAGAAATGGACAAATTAGCTAAAAAACTATTATTTGCTAAGTTGCTCGGACTTGGGTGTGGGTGTCCAATACGGGTGCGGATCTAGAGGTTGGATCCTTCATGATCTAAATTTTAAGATTCAGGGGTACGGATCTAGGCATGGATACGGGTGCGGGGATTTGGCTAAAAATAATTCAAATATAAAAAATAGAGTTATAAAAATATGCCTAAACTATTGTGGACTATTTGGAAGGAAAGGTATGCACGAATTTTCGAGAGCAAGTTCGAATATGTAATTATTATCAAGTACAAATGCATTTCTTTACTGAATATTATTAGAAATCAGTGTATTTGTCTTGAAATTTCTCTATCGATTTTGGTCAAAGTACCGAGAAATCGTTTGACCATATCTGGTATGGATCCCACACCCCACACCCACACCCATGTCGCGTCGACATGGGTGCGGCATTGAAAGTGAAGAGGCCACACAACTTAGAGTATTTGTAAGGTAATAGTGATGATATATAAGTATATCAGATCATGCTTGCCTTTTTTTTTGCAGCTTTAAGCCTTCTATGGTGGAGTCCTATTAACTTTCTGGTTCAATTTGTAATCTATTTTGTAGGCACAGAGAAGAAGATGACAAATGGGAGCATGATCTTTACGAGCGTCATGAACTTCCGGGATCAAGTACGGTGTTGTTTGATACCATTAGATTCAGTTAGATATTACTTATTCATTAGGAAATATACTTGTGATTGCTCCACTAAAATTTTTGACATCTTTTATGGGCATTCGCAGGCCAGAGAATTGGTGCTAAGGATCTTCGTCTAAAACTCCAAAAGAAAAGTATCCAACAAGCTACTCAAAGTGTTAAAGGTTCTGTCTCTGGAGGTATGCGGGATCTGCGTGAAAAGCTTTCTGGTACTGTATACTCACAAAAAGTGGAAAATGATCCCCCCAAAGCAAAGCTGAAGGTGGCTCCTGAAATAAGTAAACCTGTCAGGAGAAGTAGCATAACTGAAGCTCCTGCCATGGAGACAAAAAAAATTGCCAGCACAGTTTCAAAGAAGAAGTCCCAGCAAAAGGCAAGATCTCCTTACTCAGATTTGTTTCACCAATAAGCTCCTTGTCAATAGCATTACTTCTTTATCAAATGATGATATTGCCAATAAAATGTGAGCAGACACAGCCTGACCCCCAGTAAGAAAAGGAGATAAACTTTCAGAATTTTCCCACACAGAAGGGTAATAGAGTCTCTAGACAAAAGTAACATGTGGCATGAATTACATGATACCATCTTCCTTACTTTCAGTTCTTTAGTTATTAACTCCTTACATTTTGTTGCTGGTTCTTGTTATTTGTTCAGTGGGTCAGTTTCCTGCTTGGAACAATGTCATGGCAATAGGGTTTTATAGTACACCCTGCATTTCAATTTGCATGACCCTGTTTGCCTGGCCATATAGTTTAGAATGAAAGAAAGACTATGAACTTTTGAAACTTGTGGTCTTAAACATGTCATAACATTTGTGTGGTTGTAAGACTTTTGAAACTTCTAATCTTAAATATGGCATAACATTTGTGTGGCTATAGAACTGTCATTCAGGATAAAATGGGTAGTATCAAGTGAAATTGTTTTCAAGTTTAGAATGTGGTTATTCTTTTTTGTACATACTAAACAAAAAGGGAAATAGTGTCACATAAGCTAGAACGGATGGGGTATTAGGTTACTATACAATGTAATACATGACCAATATAAACCCTTTTTCGTTGGTAAGTTCATTTTGTAATCAAATTATTCGGTATGACTCATAGCTATGTCCACTTCCCTGCTGGATTTTTTTATTTTTCTGGTTTATGGAATCAAACCAGTGAAAGAACTCTCTTAAGAAAACATCTTTTCTTCTGCACTTGGTTCATTCCTATAAACTAAGACTACTTAGAACTGAATCAAGGTCATGCACACAGTTGTCTAGAAGATTGACACCTACTGGCTGTTTATTTCCAGGGTTGAGTTTTGTGAATACAACAACATACACAGTGTAGTCCCACAAGTGGGGCCTGGGGAGGATGGGGTTTTATGCAGACCTTATCCCTACCTCTGTGGAGGTTGAGAATTTTTATTTCTAAGTGCTTCTTGGTTGGTCCTTATATCCTTGAGAAATTGTATAGAAATTTGTTTATTCCAGTTTGATAGAGGGAGCTTTTCTGGGCATATACCTTTGATTTTGTTGTGTATGCATATGCTGTGGCTAGGACTCAGCTCTGCTCACTGGACTCCTTAATATGACTGGAGTAATTGTGTCCATGCAACATATGCATAGGGAAAATCAACTCAACCTTTCTGAATATCAGTCACTGAGACATGTCATGCCTTTGTGCTAGCTGCGCTTTGTATAGTGATCTTTCCTCTCTTCAACCAGCTAATCAAATGGAAGCCGGAGAGATTCTTGGTAATATAGATGAACCTGGGAATATGCTTGGTCGACATAAGGTAAGATACTTAAAGTAGAGTACCTAGATGCCCATGGATGATATATTCTTGTGCACGTATGACATTTGCCTCGACTTTGTAGTGCTACTAGAGTACCACAGTCAGGGTTGTACTCTTCAACATGTAGGGGTTGATGGTTGAAAGAGTGGTAGCCAGACTTTTTTAGTTATCAATTCAAAATTAGAAGCCATTAATTTTTTTAATGTCAATTGACATATCAACAAGTAGCTTTATCAAAGGATTAAGCAAGCTTTATGCTTAATATATGAGTGAAAATTTTGGCTGCTATATCAGGATCAATGGCAGGTTGGATCCGCCAAAAAGACTTGTGCTTCTCTAGCATCAGACCCTTAGTATGGGAAAAGGAAAAGGAAGATATGGGAAACCAAACCAGTTTGCATACAGTAGGTGATTTGGAGAAAGAGAACATACTCAAAATGAAGTAGAATAACATTTCACTTTTGGCCTTTTGGCATAGTATGCAGGATGTTTTTATGTAGATAGGTCTATAGATTTTCTCAGTCTCCTCCCTGATTAGAGGTGTAACTGAGCTTTTCACAACTACTACAAATATTAACTCCCAACGCTTTCTTAGTGCCTTTGTTTCTTAAATATAAATTTTTGCTTACCATTTCAATGGGGAAAAAGAAAAAAGAAAAAAGAAAATATAATTATTTTTTTGAAATTGCTAATTAAAAGCACTAGGGCAGTGTGAAAGCCATATATACAGGGGAAATTCCCACAGCCAACAAAAATCTAAAATCAATTATAGTTTCCCTATGAAGTCTATCAAAGAAACCTCCTCTAAAAAGCTCTCTTTACACCAAAAGTGAAACAAAAGTAAACACTTCATCTTAATGTCTTGCACATGACTACCCCTATCTTCAAAAACTCCGGAGTTCCTCTTTCCAAATTGTCCTCCATATGCAAGCATGAATCAATCTCCACCATTTCTTCTGTCTTAAGGCCTACTTTGTTTTCATTAAGATTAAGATGTCCGGATTTGAATGCAAATCTGAATGGTTAAGATGTTGTCTCTATATCTAAACACGGAATGAGTAAGAAAATTTGTTTTTCAACATCTAGGTATGCATAATTATTTAGTTGTGAACATAATAAATATACAATTCAAATAAAAATTTAATTTAATATTAGAAAAAATATTAATTTAATAAAATAAAATCATTATTTGATTAAAAAATGAAACATTTATGTTCACTAGTGATGGTGGAGATGATTTGTAGTGGTGGTGGTAGTGGCTAGTAATGGTGGTGGTGAAAGCTGTGATGGTACAAGTGGTTGGTATTGTAGTACTATTATGATGGTGGTGATTGGTAGTAGTGGTGGTGGTGAAGTTAGTAGTTGGGTGGTGACTGAAGAATGTGGTGGTAGTTGGCGGTGGTTCTAGTTGTGGTGGAGGTGGTTACAATAAGGATTGACCACCATGGTGGTAGTGGCTGATGGTGGTGGCGCTGAAGAATGTGTGGTGGTTAACAAAGTGTTGGTGATAGTTGGCGGTAGTGCTAGTTGTGATGGTGTAGTTGGCTGGTAGTAGGTATTGGCCGTTGTGGTATTAGTGGTTGATAGTGGTGGTGGAGATGGTGACAATGGATATAGTATAATGACGAAGGTGGTAGATGTGATGGCGGGTGGCAATAGTGGTTGACAACGGTGTTGGTAGCTAGTGGTGGTTGTGATGACATAGGTGGTTAGTGGTGATGGCAGGTGATTATGGATAGAGTGGTGGTGAATATTATCATGCACACAAATACCTCTTAATGATATTAAGACTTAGTTCAAGATCTTAATGATTAAGACCTATTCAGACCAATTAAGTGCTTCAATCTTAATGAAAACAAATGCACTTAATGGCCTAATTCAGACCTCCATTAAATGCTAACAAATGAGGCCTAACTATTTCCCCCAAACTGTTCCAGCTTTTAAGAAGATCAACAGTATTTTTAGGCACACACCGCTTGATCCCCACAACATCGAGTAATAGTTGGATAGTAAAAGAGAAATGAAGAACAAATGGCTATTAGTTTCAGTGTCAAAAAATGGCTATTAGTTTCAGTGTCGAAAAAAATGGCTATTAGTTTCTGTGGTTGTCTCGCAAAACAAACATCTGGAGCATAGTTGGAGCCCCATTCTTCTCAGCCTTTCTTGAGTCAAAACTGCCCGTCTCGCTAGTCGCCACCAACCAAGTGAAACAGAAAACCTATGTAGGGGCATTTGTTTTCCAAATTGGCTTCCATGGACAGCCATCAATCTGTTGGACACAGTTGCCGATTATCAGATTGGCAGACTTGACTGGGAAATTCCCATCTCTATTATGATTCCACTGCACCTCTGCATCTGTTAACCCCCTGAAAATCCTCCAGAGTCTTTAAGAACTCCATTGTTCCTTCAATTTCCCAATCATTTAGAGCCCTCTAAAAGGTAATGTTCCACCCTGGCATCTCCTTAACAGTGTTGTCAAAAGCAAAAAGCGCAAAAGAGCTCTAAGGTCCGTCGATGCTTTAAGTGCAAAGCTTTGCGCAAATAAAGCATGGGATTTAATGAAAAAAGGCGCAAAGGGAGAAAAAATACAAATATATATTTAGTCCAAAACTTATTGAGAAATAATTACTATAATGTGAAATAACAATTGCTTTGTGTCATCTCTTCAGAAGAGGTTCATTGGCAAGGACAAGTATGTCTTAGAACCTTGATGACGACACTAAAGCGCACATTGTGCAAGGCGAAGCGCTCAACACGTTTTGAACCTTGTTTCAGGGTTTAAGCGCACCTTTGGTAACACTGCTCCTTAATTGTGGGTAAATAAGCATATGGGTTGATTGAGATACTGAACAAATCAAGGAAAAGATCTTGCAAATACGCATGCCCTAGCTAGTTGTCTGTATATAGAACAAGGTCTTTCTACCATTATCAACCTAGATGCTTGATTTCTCTAAAAACAAATCCCAGTGTTGTCTAATGGATCTGCACACCCCTATAGTCCATAAGGGTTGTTAACATGAAGTGTGAACCACAACCTTTCCTGACCATACTTTTTTTTGATAACCGAGAAATCCGTCTGTGACCCGCCCTTTGGACCAATCACAGCCTTCTAAACTCGGTGGATAATGGGCCTGCCCCTCTACCCTTCTCCACTTAAATACCGGGCTTCGCTTTGCATGGTGTGGGGCTTGAACCTGCGACCTAAGCCACAAATCCTCCACCTTTTGCCACTTGAGCTAGGCCTTGGGGGCAACCTTTCCTGACCATACTTGTCGCAAATTACCCTTCTCGATAAGCTATTCTCTTCCATATTATACCTGCATAGCCATTTCATCAAAAGACTAGTATTTTGAGCATTTCAATCCCTAATTCTCAGGCCTCCTTTTGATTTGGTAGTGATTAGAGACTTCCACTAGACCAGGTGCATAACTTGTTTGTCCTTCTTTCTATGCCAAATGAAATTTCTCCTTAAAGCATCAATTCTATCCCTTGCCTGGTAAGGGGAACAAAGACATCACATAAGTTGGTAAAGCATCCAACATACTATTAACCAAAATAACTCTACCACGAAAGATAAATAATACTGATTTGTCCAGGTAGCCAGTCTCTTCTCACATCTTTCAATCACTTTATTCCATATTTCAATGAATTTGTTTTGGAAACCTAAAGAGAGACCCAAATATACCGTTGGTAGGGTCCCAGCTCACATCCCAAAAGTGCTGCCAATGACTGGAAATTGTCAACCACATCAATTAGAAAACGGAAGCAGGACAAATATACTATCACCAATAGTATGTCAATACCCTCTGTTATACTTTAAGATTGTATACACCCTTACCATCAATCTTTTGGGTTGTGTATACCCTTAAAGCTAACGGATGGACACGTGGCTTAATCTCAATAATTTACCCTATTTTATATAAAAAAAAAATTATCCAAAATTAAAAAACCCATCTTTTTTTTTTAAACCCATCCCACCCACAACCAAAATAAGATAACCCTTCATCTTTTTTTGTAATGGATCATCACTGATCCCTTGCTGACCAAAAAATTAAAAAAACCTTCACCTTCAAGAATGAAGCCAGTGCATCCTCCCAAAAGTTTCAGACAAAAACAGTGCACCAACCCCTTTCAACAACACAAATTGATCGTGAAGGTAAAAATCTTAACATGAAATGTAAGGGGGTTGAACAATGAGGATAAAAGGAGACTAAATCCTTAGTTCATCAGTGGGGAGCATACATCTATGAATTCATATAAACTAAATTATGGGGGACAGTGGAAGAATATTTTCAGCAACTTCGGGGAAACAGATGGGTTGGAGGGGTATGGATGGAGTCCATTGGTAGAAGTGGTGGAATCATTGTATTATGGGACAAGAGGGAATGGAAAGGGGAGCTCATCGACAGTGGCAGTCAGATGCTCACTTGTAAACTATCTGGGATCAGCCAAGACTTGACTTGGTATCTTACTGTTGTATATTCAGAGTGTGACAGAAAAGAAAGAGAAGAATTGTGGTGGGAGATCTCATCTATTAGAGGAATATGTGAAGGGCCCTGGGTGATTTCTGGGGACTTTAATGTATCCAGATTTCCCTCTGAAAGGACAAACTATAACAGAATAACCAGAGCCATGGCTGATTTCAACCAATGCATAAATGATCTTGAGTTACTGGATCCACCTCTCTCCGGAGGTTATACATGGAGAAGAGGTCAAAATCACAGTTGTGCCACAAGAATAGATAGATTCTTGCTCTCGTCCTAATGGAATAAGAGTTTCTCCAAAATCAGCCAAAGTGTTCTCCCACAACTTGGCTCGGACCATAACTCCATCCTGCTATCCTGTGGTGATTGGAAAGATAGGAAATCATATTTCAAATTTGATAATCGGTGGCTTAAGGAGGAAGGATTCATAGACAAAGTGAAAGAATGGTGGAGCGGCTTCAATGCCACTGGCTGACTTGATTTTCAATTGGCTAAGCTTTGTCAATTGAAAGTCAAGATCAAAGAATGGAGCAAAGCCAACAAGAACAACTGGAAGGAAAGGAAAGATTAGATTCTATCACAAGTGGGAAATCCTGAATCCATTCAAGATCTCAGACTTTTGACAGATGATGAACAGTTGCAGAAAATTCAGCTGGCTATGGAGTTTGAAGAGGTGTCCAGAAATGAGGAAATTGCTGGAGGTAGAGATCCAGGGTACAATGGGTCAAAAATGGTGACAAAAACACCAAGTACTTCCACGGAATGGCCAATGCTCACAGAAGATTCAACTCCATTGACATCCTCAAAGTCGAGGGGGCTGAAGTTACTGATCCTGAAGAAATAAAAATTCCATAGTGAGGTTCTATTAGGAACTCTACAAGGAGTCTGAGAATCGGAGACCTGATTTCACACTCCAAAGGAATACCAGGATCTCCACTGAAGAGCAGGTGTGGCCGGAAAGACAACTTGAAGAGGATGAAATATTAGAGGGGCTTAAACAGTGTGCCATTGATAAGGCCTCAGGCCCTGATGGATTCCCAATGTCATTCTTCATTGCTTTCTGGGAAATGTTGAAGTCAGATATACTCCTCACCCTATGGTGTTGGCCCCTGGCCAGATTCAAAAAGGGGACTTCCCCATGCCTTGTCACTTGGTCATCAACTCTAGGGGCTAATTTATATGCAAAATATGGCCACGTGAATCCATTTTGTCTCCGTAAAATAAGGTATTTTATGTATATATGTTTTAAAATTGGTATAATATAATATTCTGGCACCCACGCTACAAGAAGGCCAAAAGGTGCACTTAGTTGGATGTTGAGTTATTCACCATGAGGACTAGGGATCAATTCCCACTTAATACATTGTTTCTTTTTTTTAGTGGTGCACCCATGCTCAAAAAATTCTAGGTTCGCCTCTGAATTGTCAAGCATAAAAGGTTTTGAGGGCTAGGTATCAGTTCCCACTTCCTAATTTTTTCTCAATGGTGCACCCATGATCTAGAAATCCTAGATTCGCCCCTGAATTTAACTCTTTATCTCCTACAAAAACTGATTTCGACACACCTTTCATCAGAATAGGGTGTGAGTCTCTTAGCATCTCCAAAACACTGTGAAACTTCTCCAAAATAGCGATTAGGGTTCTGGTTGAAATTGCCTTCATCTGGCCCAGTGACTTTCATCACCGGAGGGCTTTCACACCATATCTGCATTTCAAAGCTCTGCTCGATCTCGACACTACTCGGATTCTTCTCCAGAGAACCTTTTTACCTTAATTCTGGCCTATTTCAGGTGATTCTTTAGAAGAGTATCTTCTTCCGTTTCTATCCCTCCACATTTCCCCCTATTTCCTTGATAAGGTGGTTTTATGCAGGTGGCATCCTCAAGCTGAAATTTAATGTGGTCTATTTCCTAGGGATTGACGTAGTGTTTTTTTGTTTGGAGCAAAATTTACTGAAATTTTCTTTCAGAAAATTAAAAGAAAAAATAAAAGCCTATCATAGTTTGGAAAGAGTAATATGGACTGACGACCTAGTACTTTTTGTATCTGATGGAGTTTGCACATAAAGGAAGTAATACATACATAAAGTTGTCCTTGATTACAAACAACAATTATATATGGAAAAGCCTGCATTGAGAAGAAATATTTGAAATAAAAATCATGTCAATCTAGTCCAGAAATCACAAAAATCACTGATTCTGATCCAAAAGTACTATTTAATTGTCTAATTCAAATTAATGAATAAATTTTGTCATGCTACATTTTAAATTCACTATTTACAATCACTAATATATCATTTTGTCAAGTAGATTCAATTTTTTTCAGAACAGTGGTGTCCTGGCCAGTTTCACATGCCTACACTATTCTACTAGATACCTGCTACCTTCCCCTGGTGCAGATATCAAGTAATCTCCCCCACCAAGGCTTTGGTATATGGGAAGAAATCACTAAAAGCTGTCTCCCTTGGTTTTCATCCACTTTATTGCCGTCGACCTCGAGGCCATGACCTTTGGTGCTTTGCCTGTTTGTTAGTTATATTCATTATTTCATGCTACCCTCATCAGGTGGGCATTTTGGTGAACGACTTGGGTCTATTAAGTGTTTTCTAAACCTAAGTGCTCGATGTACACTGCACTTACCTTGAAGGTAACGTCTCTGTAATTAAGTCCAGCTTTTAACAACATTGTGGCATGCACCACAGGTGTGAACTTATGTCCAAAGTTTATCCCCAACTCGTTTGTGAATTTCATGGTCTAGTCAAATCCCACACCTTTCATGCTCGCATTCGGCAACTCCACTTTCGTCTGTGCTGGTTTACAGTAGAAACAGGAATTAAACTAGAACTGTTATTGTTATCTATAAAACTTCATATAGATCCTATGATTTCTTTCTAGTCTTACCATTCAACGTCTTTCAACACACTTCCACATGTTTTTTGCAGCATTTTCATTGCTACCTTAATGCTGTTTAGTGAGATCATGTGTGGTGAGCGTATTGCATTTGATCTGCACTTCCCATATTTCTTTAGCTTCTTTAATTTTTCATGTGCAATTAGACCTTCTGATCTGCATTTCTTACTACTGTGTAATTGGTGGTTGTGCCTGTCGGTGCTCATTCTACTCGTCTCAGGACTCTGGTTCTTTACCCTGATGTTATCAGCTAATCACATAATAAACAAAAGCGGGTGAAAACTACTCAAGCATGCTCATTTGCTATTCCAGCGTACACTGTGGACTGCTCTTATATATAAAGGTTTATACATTTGGTGCAGGCGGAATCAGTGGATAATTTTCTACAGTCATTGGGTCTTGAGAAGTATGCTATTACATTTCAAGCTGAAGAAGTATGTAAATCACTGCTGCTCTTTCCTTCTTAATTTAGTTTGAAGTCCTGCAGCATTTCACCTTTTCCCTGTTCTTTTCTTGCAGGTTGATATGGCTGCTCTTGTGCACATGACAGATGAAGATCTCAAAGCTATAGGAATACCAATGGTAAGTATCATAATTTTGTATGAGAATTCATTTGAAGATTGTGACTTTCTGTTTTTCATTTTCTTGTTAATTTTTTGGTTATGAATGGGAAGAAAAATCTTAATGAAGAGGGTTTGATTCAGTAGGAATTTTTTTTGGTAAGAAATTTTACAACAAGTGTTTCTTGGAAGCTTCTTAAGTTTGACTGTCTTGATAATCATGCTGATTCGAGAGATTAGGTTTTTCAAGGGTTGGGCCAAAGGATTCTTGAGTAGGACGTCTTTGGATTTGCATTTCAGAGTCAACCCTGACCACGTGGTGATAGCTTGGACTTTCAGTGAAAAACCTCCATAACCATTTATTCTGTTCATTTCTTTGTTTTTTAGTTTACTCCCTTTGTCCCATTTTATGTGACACTTTACCTTTTAGTCTTCTCTAGAAAGATGACACATTTCTCATTTTGGAAACTATTTCTTCATAGCATCCCCATTTTACCTTAATGACATGTCTTGTTGCGATTCACTTGATGTAAAAGTTCATTGTCTTATAAAGAGAGAAAATAAAAAGTCATGTTGAACTCCTCTCACCATTATTCATTTAAAATGATATTTGTGGTACTTCACACACACGCACACACATCTATAGTTTATTTACATATCAAAAGTCCTTTCATTTCTTAAACTCAATAATCTGTTTTTTTTTCCAATTGGGTTGGGGAGGTGGGGTCACAGAGGCGTGAAGGGTGTATAATTGTTTAAGATTTTGAGGAATCAACTGAACTGATGAAGTTGACGCTGTACTGGTGAAATGGCACAGGCAGTGGTCTTTTCTATTACGTGCTGATTGGAAGCTTTATTCCGTTTTGGTTGTTTCAGGGTCCAAGGAAGAAGATAATATTAGCACTGGAGACTAGAATCTGATAATTGGGGATAATCTTCCTTTGCTGGGGTTTTTCAATGGTCTACCATCCAACTAGTCAGAAGGCTTGTGTTTTAACTGTACAAGTATCTTTCTGGGATTTATTTCTTTTAAGTGTTTTCTTTTTCAATTTTTGGGTTTTATCAAAGTCAAGTGTGGTTAATGAGAGCTCTCAACATTTAATGATGAGCTAACCCTTGAAGGGCATATAATTTAATGGCTTTGTTGGTTGCTTTGCTTGTAACTTGGAAAACAAATTTTGCTGTTTCATCCCTCATCTAGCTTTACATTTTAGTTTTGTATCACTATTATCTCTTCACTTCTCCAAAAGATAAATTTATATATTATTTTACTGTGAAGTCCATGTTTTCCTGTCAAAAAAATCACATAAATATAATTTTTAATTACAGAACACAATAAATTAATATGGGCACATTTTCTTTTGCTGAATTTTTGCTGAATTGTATACAAAAAAAAAAACAAATTGAGAAATTCAAATTAAATGTCCAAGCAAAATTTCAATTTCAACTTAATTTGATTTGAAATTATGATTCTATATCACATATCCAAATGAGCCCTTAGTGTTGTTTGATGCTCCCTCCATTTCATATTAATTGAATTGTTGAGTCATTTTTCATTTTTTAAATTAACTTAATTGTTCAGTTTTCAAGACTACATTTAGAGTGTTCTTCCAATTTTACCCTTGGTTAATATTGGAATTAGTGATTAATTAATATTTAGTTATTTTAATCAGAAATTTGACAATAATTAATAAGGATAAAAATAGAAAACTATGTTCAATTTATGTCTTAATCTACTTTTTTTAAAGGGTGTGAAACACCTCAAAAATTCAATTAATATGGAATGGAGGGAGTAATTACTATCAAATCTATGTTTTTAGATTGGTTAATTTGTAAGTGCATGTACGTAAGCGACTTTGGTTACTTTGATGTGTTCTATGAACACATTTAAGCAAATGAATTGATTCAAATTAACATAACAAATAGAGACAAATTTGAAATTTAAACTTTATGAGTTGAACGGTCAAGGATCTTAGCATTGAGCTAATTATATTTTTAAAGTTATGAATTTAGATATCTCATTTGTTGCAATTTTAATAAATTCTTATTTATGAAGTTTTTGCTTCACATAAAAATATTATATTCAAGATAAATTCGACGTCCCAACTCTACTTTTGGCTCTAACATGAATGTTTCACTTTAGGATTCAAGTGTTGTCTATCAAAAGTAATCTTATCTCAAATATTTTAAATTTAAAACGTATAATTAAAAATATAAGATACATAATCGATCACCTACCACCAAAAATGATAGCAATACTTCAAATATATGAAGTAGAAAACTTACGCAATAAAGATTTTCTTAGCAATTAGAATCGATTTAGGGAACTTCTAAAATTTACGTATTTTAAAGCGTGTTTTCGAATTCTTTATAGTTATAGCAGTTTGTATTTAAGTAAAGAGTTAAGTTCTTTTATTAGTATTAGAGTAGTAGTTTGCGTTTATTCAAATTTTTCCCAAAAAAAAAAGAACTTGAGAAAAACAAATTTACGTAAAAAATATGTACAAATTTACATTATGATAAATTTAATAATAATTTTTAGTTCTTTATTACTCTTAGAGATTTTAGTTAAGTGGTAAAATTATATTTAACAAAAACATTTCATCTTTTGTTTGAGATTCACTCCCGTTATAGGATAAAATATGTGTTTCTCAAAATATTTATTACTCCCTCTATTGCTTTTACTTGCCACTTATTTCTAAGATAGACTTTTATTTTTACTTGTCACTTTTGACCTATCAAGAAAAGACAAATATTTTTTTCCATGTTTTACCCTCGACATTAAATACTTATTCTACATATCATTTTTCAAGACCTAATACTAAACAACATTTAATAGGAATAGTTTGATAAAATACATATATCAGTAGTTGTTTTCTTAAGGGGTGTACCAAGTCAAACAGCGACAAGTAAAAATAAACGGAGAGAGTATTATTTCATTATAATTAAATAATATATGCTTATTTTATTTTTAACTATTAAAAGTTATTTTATTTAGTGTACATCACAAATGTAGATAAATATTGTGGTCCTATACTACGTTCAATTAAAAAAAAATATAAAAAATTAAAATGAAGAAAATATAATCAATTATATGGCATGGCGGTTGGTCAAGATAAGTGATAAGTGACAGTTTATCAATCTCCAATACATTCAATTCTTATATTATAAATATAACCCAATGTTTGCATCAATTTCTTCATCCTTTAATTAATATAACTAAGCTTAATTTGAAGAAAAAAAATGATGGGTTTCAAGGCATTTTTATTTCTTGGCATTTTTTTGGCTATCTTTTCAATGATAAGCTTTGAGGTTGTAGCTAGAGAGTTGGCTGAGACCCGTAAGATTACTTTTTCCTTTTACTATTTATTTCTTTGAAATATTGGATTTCTTATCTAATTATTTGATATATATATATATATGAATGTAATGCTAATTTTTAAATTTCACATTTGATATTTGTAGCAATGAAATCGGATTATAAGAATGATGTACACGATGATGGATATAATGACATTGACGGATATCTAGGTGATAGACGTGGTGAATATAAAAATGGATATAAATTTCCTGGTGGCGGATATTATCCTCCACATGGTAGTGGATATAAACCCCCATATGGTGATTATAACAACGCATATAAACCTACACATGGTGAATTTAACAATGGATATAAATATTCTGGGTGGGGATATAACACTCCACGTGACGGATATAATCCTCCTGGTGATGAATATAAGCCCCCACATGGTGAATATAACAATGGATATAAATCTCCTAGTGGTGAATATAAACCTCCACATGATGAATATAACAACGGATATAAGCCTCCAAGTGGCGAATATAAGCCCCCACATGGTGAATATAACAATGGATATAAATCTCCTAGTGGTGAATATGAACCTCTACATGATGAATATAACAATGGATATAAGCCTCCAAGTGGCGAATATAAGCCTCCACATGATAAATATAAGCCCCCACATGGTGAATATAATGGATATAAACAACATGGTGATGGATATAAATCTCCTGGTGGTGAATATGAACCTCCACATGATGAATATAACAATGGATATAAGCCTTCAAGTGACGGTTATAAGCCCCCACATGACGGATACAACCCTCCAAGTGACGAACACAATCCCCCGCATGACAAGTATAAACCCCCGTTTGGCGAATATAACCCTCCAGGTGGAGGCCATGCATAAGTCACTAGCCAATTGCCTCACAACCAATCTATCATGTAATATTACAAAATCGTTGAGCATATATAGTGGCAAGATATATAATAATAATAATAGTCTTGCTACTCTAAACCTTGCAATAAAAATGGTATGAATAAAACGTCATTCAGTTCATATGTATGGTTGGTCATGTAATATTTTCTTATACAATATAATACACTATATTGTGATAACATATTTTCATAATGCATGTTTTTTTTTAATATGTTGTACGTTCATAATGCATATTTTTTTTAGTATGTTGTACGTTATTGATGATGAACATATGTTTCTTCTTATTTCATAACTTATTATTAAACTACTCCTCCATCCCTAATTATATGATGCTTTTCGCTTCTTGAAATCTAAAGTATGTAAACCTTAACCAACTAACTTTTTAAAATATATTTTTTCATCATTTGACGTTAGAAGACTAGTAATTTATAGTACATTGGACGAACGACTATACTTCCCCTTCTCCAACCCCTCCGAATTCAGAATACAATCTACCCTAATAAGATGAAAAGACAAGAAATTATAAGAGCCCTAATGTATTTTTAGATTGTGTTGGAATTGTTGGGAAATGAAACTAATTAAACTGATAATTGTGATGTATCTGACGATGAATTTTTTAAAATTTTACATCGTGCTGAAAGAGAAACAAATTATGTAATGGAAGAAGAGAGAATCGTAAAGTTTGTAAAACAATCTGGGAGAAAGTGAAAGTCAAGGAAATATCATCAACAATCATGATTTCACACGTACATATTTTTTTTTTAAATTGTGTTTTGTATAAGTTTTACTGCTATATTTGAAAAAAAGGTAAACTATTGTTATATAGGTGTTATTTTATTTTTTAAATGGTATATACTTGTGTTTTTTTCCCATTTTCCCAACTAAATAAAACTACGCTCTCAGATATTGTCTCCCGTATTTACCTTGTTTGGATGGTTGTTATCATTGTATTGTTTTTTTAATTTAAATACAATGTTTGTTTTGATGGTTACTTAAATTTTATTGTATCGTATTGTATTGTTTAAACTCATAGTTAAGTAACGAAGAAAAGACCCATTTTATGTAACGATTGATTTGGTGTGATCACATTGTTACCTCACTATTTTCTTTTTATTTGGTCTTTATTTATTATTTAACTAGTCCTGGGCACGTGTGTCTCATGCTAAATTGTGTGGAGTTGTTATAACGATATATGATGTAATTCTCAATAAAATGCGGAAATCGAAAGACAAGAAATTAAAGATAACTAGATAGACACACAAAGAGGAAATCAAAAGCAACGTAAGGGTATATTAAACCCAAAGACCTCAGTCGATAAATCCTACAATAGCACCAAACTCTTACGAAGACCTCAAGGGAATCAAATTCACCTTGCAACCCTCGTTTCTAAACAATAGTCAACCAAAAGCTTAACCAAGCTCTCAACACTCATACATGAGTTTTCAATCTTCAATATTCAAAAAATAGTCTAAGGGTGAGTTTGGTATGAAAAAAAACATTTTCCGGAAAATGTTTTCCAATTTTCTCATGTTTGGTTGGGTTAAATGTTTTGGAAAATATTTTCCAAATCAACTCATTTTCCTCAAATTCAAGGAAAATGACTTCCCTTCAAAAATTAAAGAAAACATTTTCCAAAACTTTTCTCCAACTTCAAATTACAATTTTAATGTTGAAAAAATTAATTTAAAGCTTATTTTTAAAAAATATTTTTGCAACTTCAATTTTTTTATTTTTTTACCCCACCCTCACCCCGACTCCCCCTCCCGCCAGCCCCTACCCCCCCCCCCCAAAAAAATAAATTTAATGTTTGTTTTTAAAAATATTTTCAATTTTAAAATTTTATTTTTTCACCCCCCACCCCTACCCCTGAACCCCCCCCCCCCAAAAAAAAATTAAAGTGTTTTTAAAAAATATTTTCAATTTCAAATTTTTATTTTTTCACTCCCCACCCCTACCCCTGACCCCCCTCCCCCCCCCAAAAAAAAATAAAAATTAAAGTTTGTTTTTAAAAAATATTTTCAATTTTAAATTTTTATTTTTTCACCCCACCCCCCCTCCCCCCCCCACAAGAACTTTGAAAATATTATCATTAGTGTGTGATAAGTTGTACAAAAATTGAAGAGAAATATACAAGCTCAAACAAATAACTTCAATTATGCAATTCCTATAATATATCAAGTATTCAATTTGATAAAAGTTTCTTTTGTTTAATATGTCATAACTCATAATTTAAATGTCAAATATGATTTCAAAAATATTTTTTGTCTTAATTTTTTCATCTTCTTTTTAAGAAATTGTAGTCGCCACCTTTTCACATTTGCATACGTATTAAGAAGTTATTGTCGAATGAGAGTAGTGTTTTGCAAAAGTTATATAGAAATTTGATCAATCTATGTCTTCCTTAAGATGGCTAGAAGATGATCATTGTGCAATAACTTGCATAGTAATTGAAGAGAAAATATACAAGCTCAAACCAATGAATGGTGAGCCTATTCAATCAAGATTATTATCAGTAGAAGGTACATCATGCTGATATATTGCTATCAAATGAATTTCAAAAGTAATATTCAATCAATTTTAATTATATTTTTTTTTAATATATCAAGTATTCAACTTGATAAAAGTTTTTTAATATGTCACAACACATAATTTAAGTGTCGGTTATTGGTTCAAAATATTTCATGTTCTAAAATTTTTGTCTTCTTCCTAAGAAAATGTAGCCTCCACCTTATTACAATCACATAGAGGTCAAGGACTTGTTATTGAATGTGAATTGTGTTTTATAAAAATTGCACATAAATTCGATCAACACATACCTTTCTTATGATAGCTAGTGGATCATTCTCAATTTTTTGGTGCACACCTACAAAAAAAAGAGTTATTATTAGTGATAAAAATAATAATTGCTCAAATATCTAATCAATGTATATAAATCATAATTATTATAGGTACGTGTACCCCTTGCCTAATTCAAAATTATTAGTTCTATCATATGTGAATTTAACAAAAAAATATTAGTTAAAATATGTAAATTGATTCCTAACCAAAATTTACACAAACAAGAATATACAGTTTCATGATACCCCAAGAAGTTATAATTAAAAAGAAAGTAATCTTACCTGATTTGATATTTCTGTGACAAATTTCTATGTTGCAAGAGGTGAAATAACTATGATACAAACGTTTGCGTACCCAAGTAAGATGAACTTTCAACTAATCAAAAAACATATATGAATAAGTCAAATTAAAGACAATAACTTATAATGTAAATAGAAAAATAGAGCATAAGCAGAAGTAGAAAAAAGAGACAAACACAAAATGAATATGAAAAAATGTTACCTACACAAAGTAGGATTGATAATCTAATAATTTGATGAATTGGAATAGTTGTCTTGTGATTTTTCACTATATATACACAATATATAGCATTTAGTAAATGAATATATTGTATTGAATTGATCAAAATAATTTACTTCACATTGAATATACCAAGTAACTTTTCCAATTCTCCATATGTTTATTACTACAAAGAGATGTTTACCTTTTGCATTAGGAATTGGAAGATAACACATTTATAGAAATTGAATACACATAGCTCCATGTCTTTTAATTTATCTAGGTCATTCATTTGTTATATTATTATTTATTTATATTTATTAGAAGATACACTTACTTTTTAGAAGAAAAAAAAACATAAATAGGAGTTAAATAAATGACAAAATATTAATGAGTATTTTCGTACATATATATATATTCAATAGCCTAATGCATTGAACTAAGTGTATATTTATATTCTTGTACAATATTATCGTAGGAATAATATTTGATAGAAGGATATTGATGTCATTCAATATTTTATGGACATTGTAATAATTCAATTTTTAAAATATTTTTGTTCCACTTATATATATACTTACTATATTTACTAATTTAATAGAAGTTTTATTTCTCTTTTTTTATGTGAAGAAAAAATGATAAATTAATTTATGATTATTATTTAATATTTAATTATTAAAATATTTTATAACTTTTTTATTTAGTATAGGAGTAAAATGAAAATTCAACTTTAATTTTTTGAGCTTTCTACTTTTCATAAATTTTTATTATTTATTATTTATTTATGATCAGAAGATGATAAGTTAGGAAAATGAAGAGATGTAGTTACGAAGTTGATTTTAAATGGAAAAATATTTTTTTAAATGATTTTAAGAAAATAAATTAATAGGTAAGGGGTATTTTTGTAATTCAACTTTTGATTTAGATTGTTCCCATATCGATCTTGGTTGAACAAGAAAAATAGCATGATGCAAGAAAATCCTACAAGGTAAAGGGTCGTATCAATATAATTTTCTTATCTTCGTAGTTATATGAACCAGACCTCATTTGTAAGATTGCACTGATATGTTGTATTTATCTGCATAAATTTAAATGTGTATAAGCTTGTTAAACTATTAGTATCTAGACACATGCTTTGCACGTATATTCAATGTTAATTTGTTCAAACTTTTTCATTGAGATGGAGAGAGTATATAATAGTTAAATATATTGATTTAAGAAAATGCAAGTTTATTCTTACTAAAATAAAGAAATTAAAATACATATCAATTCTCTCTTTACATATAAAGTAGAAACAACTGCTAAAAGTATAACAAGAATATTTGAATGCTAAAATTAAAATATTACATGTCGGAATAATAATATGTGTCTAAACTTTCATATACAATGATACATAAATATTGTGCATTACAATAAATTTGTGTTGAACTTTGTTTAGTGAAGTTGATGTCACTGACTAATCGAACTCTAGACTCCAATAGCTCTAGTTACTTCCCATCCTCTCAAATTGTTGCTTTCTCTTCAAGAACAAAAAAAGAAGATGAAATTAATTAATAAATTAAAATTATGCAAGAGCCTATAAAAATGGTGAGTAAGAATTCAAGAATCCTTTCTTGCCTTTTTATAGCTACTAGTAAAATTACTCGCGTCTCGCGCGGGAATTTAATATCACTGAATTTATAAATCAATACTTAAAACATATCCGTCCTTAAAACTAAAACACTATATTATCTTACATACAAGATTATGTAGTAACGAACATTCATAATGTAAAGGAAAATGAAAATTATAATATGTTATTGTTTATCCATAATAACATAATCATAAATTAATGACTGTAAAAAAACATACCAGAATTTATAACAATAGAATGAAAAATAAAGGAAAAACTTGAGCCCACTGAATGCATCCCCTAATGGAAATTATCCCCTCTAGTACCCGATGTTTAAAGGAATAGATTCTCTCAGGATAGAACGATTTTATTCACTAGTGTATTGATACAAAAATAATGGTGTCAGTGAGCCACTCAACATGAGCAAAGTACACGAATATTTAATTGTGTAGAAGATGAAGAAGTAGTTAAGAATTTTTGTTGTTTTAAAATGAGAGGAAATCCCTCTATTTATAGGCAACAAAGGGTAGTGTGAACAAATGTATATTGTGCCTTATCGGAAAGGTCACAACTATTTGGAAAAATTGCAACCCTTCGGAAAGGTCACAACTTTTCATAAAAGTCGCAACTGTTCATAAAAGTCACAATTTTTCATGAAAGTCACAACTTTACATAAAAGTCAAAACTTTTCGGGAAAGGGGAAGGCTAATATTGGAAATAAACAAATTAAAAAGGAATCCAGGTTTGTGGTGGCGCCACGTAGATGGGCCTAGGGTTCTCTATTATATATATAATTTTTCAATTTGCATTCATTGAGCCTTTTCTTTCATCAGTTCTACGTAGATGGGCCTAGGGTTCTCTATTATATATATATGATTTTTCAATTTGCATTCATTGAGCCTTTTCTTTCGTCAGTTCTACATTTAATTATTCAATGCAACTCTTTCTATTCTCCAAACTATTTATTTCTCCTATTTAATTAGTCTACATTAATTATTCAATGCAACTCTTCCTATTCTTCAAACTATTGAGAAATGAATAGAGCACACTTAAATTTGATTAATGGGTAAATCATTAAGGGCTACATTTAAATTGGACTTTTGAATATCTGCAGATCCCCAAATCTCATGTAAATTTAAATACAATTACTACTATATTTCAATTAGATTATGTATTTTATTTTAATTAAATATAAGAGAGAAATTGTAATCTAACTTTAAACACTCATTTTATTTCTCTCCATTTTTATTCATCTGGATACATTCACCTCAGACTAATATTCTACTTTGAACATAAACAACACAAAACAATATTTACAAAGATACATATTCCAAGCAATAATAAATGTCATTTTTTTAATTATAGATACATTCACCTCAGTTCTCACCCCATGAAATTCCGTAATATTTCATTAATTTGACTTGAAATATAATAAGTATCATTATCTTTTTAGTTGGAATATGAATGTCAAAGAATGCCCTCTCTTTTTTTGTGTGGATAATTTAGTGATTTCACATTTATGTATATTCATTTTGAAGAGATAATGCATTTTTATTATCATTTAATTAGATTAGATGTTGTATTTATTACATTTTGATTAAGTATAAGGGTAAAATTGTAATCTAACTTTGAAGATAGTTGCTTCCCACTTTTAGTAATATATGATGATATGATTTTATTACTTTCTCGGATTGGGATTCCACTTTTGATAGTTGATAGTAGTATTGTTGCCACAACCTATGTATACATGTGGTATAATAGGTTGGTTTATGATGAATTAGGCCTAACAATTCCGCATGAATGTAATTTTGGCGATTATACCTTTGGTAGTCTACACAATGTTTCTCATGTGTATACAATAATGTAATATCTAAAGCAAGTAATGTTATAAGTGAATATTTAAATAATGAGATTTTTAAAGTGTGATATCAATTTATACTACAACAACAGTTGAGACTTGAGGAAATGATACTTGTTTTTTCCCTGTAGACTCAAGTCCTTAAATCCATGTTTCTGGTGGAACTGAATAGTGTGTTCCCTACTAATGTTAGGTTCTTATTTTAGCTTGGTTTTGAAATTGAATTTTCATTTTCCTATTGGAGTATTTAGTTTATTAACTTTATTTGTATTGTTGTAGGTTCTAATGTTGTCTTCTGACTTAATGTGTTGTCCAGAAATACAACTTATGCTCTGCCTGCAAACAAGAATATTCTACTGCCCCAGTATCCTGTGGCATGTTTGCTACGTGTCGTTTCAGTATTTGGTGTGAGATATTAAGAAATGAAGACGGAGTTGACGTAAATCGATGAGAACTACCGGAGAGAGGCCAGTTGCAACAACAACATCGTGTCTATTAAAACCATATCCATGGATGAACATAATCTTATGTTCTTCTTGTAGAGAATAGCAGAAGAAAAGTATAATCAGGGAGACCTTCTGTTAGCCCAAGATCGTTAATGAAGATCGGAAAACCTTCTGCTAGCCCAAGATCGTTAACTATTATCGGAGAATTCAACTAAAGAAGAGGAATCTAGAAAGGAGAACTTGTTTATGGAAGAAGACTCTTTTATTTGGGTTGTTCTTAGGTTTTGGTCGTTTGGGTTACATACAAATGACTAAGGCCATCCCTATTTATACTTGTGTGGATGATTCTAGATATTACAATATCTAGACTATTCTATCGTTTACTACAAATATCTAACTCTCTAGAATATCTAGATATTTCTTCAAGGCAACTTCTTTAGAATATCTAGATATTTCTTTTAAAATAATTATTCTAGATACTACACTAGACTATTCTAGAAACTATACTAGAAAAATTTATGATATTCTAAAAATCAACTTTATCATTTTTCACATTCCTCCTTAAAGTGATTTTTGGAAATTACCCCATACTTGTTGTGGAAGAACTCAAACGAAGCTTTGAGCCACATCTTGGTGAAAATCTCAACAGTATCTTTTAGACTCCTCTTGCTTCTTCAAATGATAAAGATTCTTCATCGTGAATTGATCCATGCAGATTATCTCTTTGTTGAGTTTTCAAACTCCCCCTTTCTCTTAACTTTTCGACAATTATATTATCCAGAGAAACACTATCAATTTCATGTGAAGTCTCAACACCAACATATGATCCACTGCCATATTCTCTTATCATCTCCTCGATAGATTTTTTGGCAGCTTCAGAACTTTCAAAAATCACATTTTTTGTCTTTGAGACTTTAATATCAGCTTCGTCTTCTATTTGATCTCTACTTTCTCCATTTGCTTCCAGAATTTTCTATGAGCCATTAGTTGACCTTGATATTGCAGATGATTGACCATATTCTTCCCCTTCCAATACATCTTCCTCAATGCTTTCTTTATAAAGGTCATCATTAGCACATGTAGTTTCAAATATTGTCTGTTCAAGAACTTCTTATTTGATTTCTTTAATAGCAGCTACCCTGTCACCACTCGGAACATCCTCAAGAGTATCTTGCTTCATATCGATGACATCAGTTTCTTGCTTCTCCACGTGGTCTACTGCATTATATTTTGAATCCTCGATCCAATCTCTTTCAAGGTTGATTGAAACCATAACATCTATTGCTCGAGCCTTATCTACTAAACACTTTCCCCACTCTTCTTCTTCTTCAGCAACCTTTTGAGCCATATTACTCTCCTTGGCTCGGCAATATCTTTTTATATGTCCTACATTACCACATCGATAGCATTAGGGAGGCGTCTTACCATAATAGTTAGAAGGTTCTTCCTTCTTTCCAGGTGAGCTTGAACCACCTGATAATCCAGAGTGCAATATATGTCTTGCTTTTCCTTTAAAGTTCCTCTTGTTGGCTACAAGGGCATTGCCTTCTCCTTCGACAAATACACCAGCCAATTGTTTGGCTAATAGCTCATGTGACGATAATAAATTCTCAAATTCCTCCAAGGATGGTTGTTGAGCCCATCCTTGAATTGACGTCACAAATGGAATATATTCAGGTTTCAAACCACGAATGACTATTCGTCTCATTCGTGCTTCAGAAATAGCCTCTTCCGGATTCAATAAGCATATCTCAGAACATAAGTTCTTAATCTTTAAAAAATACTCGGCGATAGAAAGATTACCTTGAGTGGTGTTAGCCAATTCATTCTCCAATATCTGCAGTTGAGCTTCATTCTTCTTGTTGAACAAACGATCGAGGGTCCTCCATATTTCATGAGCTGATTTACACCTTATAATATGATCAAATAAATCGGGGAGATTGTCCTCTTCAGAATGAACTCCGTCTTCGCATTAATTTGCCTCCACTTCTTGTACGTACTGCTATTTTACGATTCGTCAGCAGGAAGACTTGTGTTACTCCCGTCAACAACATCCCACAAATCCTCTCCCACAAGGTATGATTCCATACCTTGTAACTAGACTGATTCAACAACTCCATTCCCAGTCCATTAACACGACTGCTAAAATCCAGATAGACAAACCAGTTGAATCTACCACTAACCCGATCTTGAAATAAAATCCAGACGTATGACTATGACTCTGATACCATGTAGAGAATAGCAGAAGAAAAGTATAATCAGGGAGACCTTCTGCTAGCCCAAGATCATTAATTAAGATCGAAAAACCTTCTGCTAGCCCAAGATCGTTAACTAAGATCGGAGAATTCAACTAAAGAAGAGGAAGCTAGAAATGAGAACTTGTTTATGGAATAATACTCTTTTATTTGAGTTATTCTTAGGTTTTGGTTGTTCTTGGGTTACATACAAATGACTAAGGTCACCCCTATTTATACTTGTGTGGGATGGTTCTAGATATTACAACATCTAGACTATTCTATCTTTTACTACAAATATCTAACTCTCTAGAATATCTAGATATTTCTTTATGATAATTATTCTAGATACTACACTAAACTATTCTAGAAACTATACTAGAAAAAATATTCTAAAAATCAACTTTATCATTTTTCACACTTCTTGATCTCTTGGTGTAGCATGTTCTTTGTAAGCTAAGTATCGTCCATCGTAATGTTTAATTCTAGGTGATGCAACAGAAGGGCCATCGGGGGTGCCACAAATTTTTGAAGGAAGAGGCTGCATTGCGCAATAAGCATACACCACGAACCCCAGGAAGAGGACTGCTAGAGTCTTCTCAAACATCCTTGAAATTTTTCCCCGTTATAAGCTTGGAATGAAATCTTAAAAGCAAGAAAACATGAAAAAAATAGAATATACTTGCTTTGCCACAAGGATATTTTATGCTATGTTGCTCGGGATCTATAAAATATAGGTCAATGTGTGTTGGTCGTCTTTGCATTTTTAAGGATAATATACACGTACAATAACATTTTTGGAGTGTCGAAAAAAGAAAGATATTTCTATGATAATTTTATTCTTCCCTCAACCGTACTTTTTATTCGACCAATTTCAAGTTGTAATTTCATCTTGGACTCGTGAAATGAAATTTAGTTTTTTATTTACAAGTATAAATTTGTAGTGATATGCGGTCGATCTAAATTTCTTGGGCTCGTGCCTTACACGGGCATTCCACATCTAGTTTTAGATATAAACATCACCTAAAAGAGAATATTCTACTGCCCCAGTATCCTGTGGCATGTTTGCTACGTGTTGTTTCAGTATTTGCTGTGAGATATTAAGAAATGAAGACGGAGTTGACGTAAATTGATGAGAACTACCGGAGAGAGGCCAGTTGCAACAACTACATCGTGTCTATTAAAACCATATCCATGGATGAACATAATCTTATGTTCTTCTTGCAGAGAATAGCAGAAGAAAAATATAATCAGGGAGACCTTCTGCTAGCCCAAGATTGTTAATTAAGATTGAAAAACTTTCTGCTAGCCCAAGATCGTTAACTATGATTGGAGAATTCAACTAAAGAAGGAAGCTAGAAAGGAGAACTTGTTTATGGAGGAAGACTCTTTTATTTGAGTTGTTCTTGGGTTTTGGTTGTTCTTGCGTTACATACAAATGACTAAGGTCACCCCTATTTATACTTGTGTGGGATGGTTCTAGATATTACAACATCTAGACTATTCTATCTTTTACTACAAATATCTAACTCTCTAGAATATCTAGATATTTCTTCAACGCAACTTCTCTAGAATATATAGATATTTATTTAAGATAATTATTCTAGATACTACACTAGACTATTCTAGAAACTATACTAGAAAAATCTATGATATTCTAAAAATCAACTTTATCATTTTTCACACTCCCCCTTAAAGTGATTTTTGGAAACTACCCCACACTTGTTGTGGAAGAACTCAAACGAAGCTTTGAGCCACGTCTTGGTGAAAATCTCAACAGTATCTTTCGAACTCCTCATGCTTCTTCAAATGATAAAGATTCTTCATTGTCAATTGATCCATGTAGATTATCTCTTTGTTGAGTTTTCAGACTCCCCCTTTCACTTAACTTCTCGACAATTATATTATCTAGAAAAACACTATCAATTTCCTGTGAAGTCTCAACACCAACATATGATCCACTGCCATATACTCTTATCAGCTCCTCGATAGATTTTTTGGCAGCTTTAGAACTTTCAAAAATCATATTGTTTGTCTTTGAGACTTCAATATCAATTTTTTCTTCTATTTGATCTCTACTTTCTCCATCTGCTTCCAGAATTTACTATGAGCCATTAGTTGACCTTGATATTGCAGATGATTGATCATATACTTCCCCTTCCAAGACATCTTCCTCAATGCTTTCTTTGTAAAGGTCGTCATTAGCACATGTAGTTTCAAATACTGCATGTTCAAGATCTTCTTCTTTGATTTCTTTAATAGCAGCTACCCTGTCACCACTGGAACATCCTCAAGAGTTTCTTGCTTCTCCACGTGGTCGGCTGCATTATATTTTGAATCCTCGATCCAATCTATTTCAAGGTTGTTTGAAACCATAACATCTATTGCTCGAGCCTCAGCTACTAAACACTTTCCCCACTCTTCTTCTTCTTCAGCAACCTTTTGAGCCATATTACTCTCCTTGACTCGGCAATATCTTTTTATGTGTCCTACATTACTACATCGATAGCATCTAGGAGGCTTCTTAGCATAATAGTTAGAAGGCTCTTCCTTCTTTCCAAGTGAGCTTGAACCACCTGTAATCCAAAGTGGAAGATATGTCTTGCTTTTCCTTTAAAGCTCCTCTTGTCGGCTACAAGGGCATTGCCTTCTCCATCGACAAATACAGCAGCCAATTGTTTGGCTAATAGCTCCTGTGACGATAACAAATTCTCAAATTTCTCCAATGATGGTTGTTGATCCCATTTTTGAATTGACGTCACAAAAGGAATATATTCAAGTTTCAAACCACGAATGACTATTCGTCTCATTCGTGCTTCAGAAATAACCTCCTCCGGATTCAATAAGCATATCTCAGAACATAAGTTCTTAATCTTTAAAAAATACTTGGTGATAGAAAGATTACCCTGAGTGGTGTTAGCCAATTCATTCTCCAATATCTGCAGTCGAGCTTCATTCTTCTTATTGAACAAACGATCGAGGGTCCTCCATATTTCATGAGCTGATTTACACCTTATAATATGATCAAATAAATCGAGGGAGATTGTCCTCTTCAGAATTAACTCCGCCTTCTCATTAATCTGCTTCCACTTCTTGTACGTACTGCTATTTTCCGATCCATCAGCAGGAGGACTTGTGTTACTCCCGTCAACAACATCCCACAAATCCTCTCTCACAAGGTATGATTCCATACATGTCTTCCACACCTTGTAATTGAATTGATTCAACAACTCCATCCTCAGTTCATCAACACGGCTGCTAAAATTCATATAGACAAACCAGTTGAATCTACCACTAACCCGATCTTGAAATAAAATCCAGAAGCCAACGTATGACTATGGCTCTGATACAATGTAGAGAATAGCAGAAGAAAAGTATAATCAGGGAGACCTTCTGCTAGCCCAAGATCGTTAATTAAGATCGAAAAATCTTCTGCTATCCCAAGATCGTTAATTAAGATCGAAAAATGTTCTGCTAGCCCAAGATCGTTAACTAACATCGGAGAAATCAACTAAATAAGAGGAAGTTAGAAAGGAGAACTTGTTTATGGAAGAATACTCTTTTATTTGAGTTGTTCTTGGGTTTTGGTTGTTCTTGGGTTGCATACAAATGACTAAGGCCACCCCTATTTATACTTGTGTGGGATGGTTCTAGATATTACAACATCATCTAGATTATTATTCTATCTTTTACTACAAATATCTAACTCTTTAGAATATCTAGATATTTCTTCAAGGCAACTTCGCTCTAGAATATTTCTTTAAGATAATTATTCTAGATACCACACTAGACTATTCTAGAAACTATACTAGAAAAATCTATGATATTCTAAAAATCAACTTTATCATTTTTCACACTCCCCCTTAAAGTGATTTTTGGAAACTACCCCACACTTGTTGTGGAAGAACTCAAACGAAGCTTTGAGCCACGTCTTGGTGAAAATCTCAACAGTATCTTTCGAACTCCTCATGCTTCTTCAAATGATAAAGATTCTTCATCGTCAATTGATCCATGTATATTTGACTCTGGGTACTCAACTCAACATGACTGAACTCATTTCAATATAAAGCAATTTAAAACAAGTGTAATATAAAGAAACAAACTGTTTTAAAAAACATGTTGTCAACTCTGTGTGTATGCAAGGACACAACATAACTCTAAAATGTATGTAGAAACACAAATAACTATGTATATAAAACTACAATAACTTTTGTGGGAGTTTCTCTAACCGACAACCATCACTTAAGAGCTATAGTGATGATACAACACTTTACCTCGCGCTGCCAAGGACCATCCTATACCTTGCCATCGGTATAGGACCTTACTTAACTTAGTGGATCCACTAGGTTAACTTACGTGATCATCTAAAAAGTATGACCCGTTAAATCCCATGTTGGCCACATGGTTCTTATGGAGATTTGAGTTAATATTAACTCGCGTCCCCAATTCAGTGCTCAATACTACTCCCAAAATATACTTTAGCTCATATGTGTTTTAAACACCTCTTTCTTTAGTTTGAGATAATTACTCAAAACTTAGCTTAAAAGTTCTTTTGGAATCAATGTTCCCTTTTCTGAAAACTAGCCCAAAGGCTCTTTTGGAAATCATAGTTCCTTTCTTGCTCAAATGTGAAAACATTTATAAACTTCTTTGGGAATACTTAGTTCCCTAATAACTTTTGAGAAATGAACTCAACTCTTTACTCTTTGTTCAACTCAAAACTTAAGTCTTAAAACAAAGTTAAAACGTTTATAAAAGACTTTACTCTTACTCTTTACTTAACTTCAAAGCTTAAGTCTTAAAACAAAGTTAAAACATTTGTAAAAGACTCCTTAAAATATGGTTCGTGCTGAATTAGGGACATGAATGACTCAATGCAAGGTTTTCAATAACCATAGATAGAACTCAATACTTGGAACCTAAGAACTTCAATGATACTACTCATTTAAAGAATGTTCAACTCAAAGGGTTCATGCAGAATTATAAGCATGAACTTCTTAACTCAAGAACTCAAAGATACTTCTCAAAAGGGCTTAGGAACTCAACACTTAAAGGCTTAAACCTTGAAGATCTCTGAAAGATACTCAACTTACGAAGTTTATGCGGAATTATGGGCATGAAACAACTCGACTCGATGGTCTACATAACAACATGGACTCATATATACGACTCTTCTCATTCTCCTACTTACTTTCTCAGAACTTAGCTCAAATCTATAGTTGATCTCAAAGGATTCACAATTGAACTCAAAGGCTTACTTGAACTTTACTCTTAACTCTCTCTTGAATGTGAATTATGAATTCAAGAATTTTGGTTCATGATATGAAGGATCTCATGATGACAAAGTAGATTCATGAATACATTCTCCTCATCCTCATACTCGCTTGCTCGAGTCTTGAAACAAGTTACTAGTAATTGTAGAAGACTCCTCAAAGACTCTAAGGGACCTTATCAAAAGGTTTGAAAGAACTCTCAAACTTGACTCTCAACTTTACCTTGAATTTGATTTATGAATTCAAGGTTATGATCATGTTAGGAATGATTTTAGGTGTTTAGAAGTAGCTTAGAGTAGTTAGAATAAAAAAGGAGTGAAGGTGCACTTTAAACGAACTCAAACGGGGCAACCGACGACAAACTGGAGGGGGCAGGCGACCCTGGCGCTATGGATGGCGCGGGGTGCCAGCCCCTAAACTTCAGAGGTGGGTTTGGGGCGCTCTGGTAGGCGCATCGCGCCAGGTCCCCAACCCAGAAATTTCAGCAAGTTTCTTTTCTCGTTTTCTCACCCTATTTCGCCTAGAATCGAATGGTTTCTTCCCCAATCACTTAGAATTGATTTCTTAACATAAGTACACTCTAATATACTCAATACATCCCTTAAAACCCTCACTTTTATCTCAATAAATCATCCAAAACCCAACACAATAAGATTTAGAATGAACTTCAAGAACACCTATCAAGAACTTATCAAGAACTCAAATCTTTCAACTTCAAGAATGAAATTTGCGCTGAAAATAACATGTTTGGCATGTGGGTGAACAAACTCAACACTATGGAAGCTTACATACCTTTTAGGGATTAAACCCATGGCGAAAATCCGCAACAAGATGCAAGAATCTCGACGAACGCTTTCATCCTTTCTTCTTTCTCCTCTTTTCTCTTCTTCTTTTCTCTTCTTGAACTCTCAACTAAAACCCTAGGCGTATACTAGGATTATAAAACTGAACCTAATCAGATTATACCCCTAAAATATTACTAAAACCGAATTAAATCTGATTGGGTAAGGAAAAGACCAAAATACCCCTCTAAAACCCGGTTTTGACTTTCCTTAACTGGACAGCCTAACTTCAAAAGGTCATATCTCACTCATCCGACCTCGAAACTTAGCAAATTCGGCGGCGTTGGAAAGATAATTCAAAGATCTTTCCTACGGTATTTGGTAGCACTCCTAAATCATCCTGAACAAGGAGTTATGGTCCTTTGAAGTCGACCCAAAACTCATACTTAGCGTAACTTGCAAAATTTCAGATTTTGCTATTTCCAATTTAATTTTTTTTGGAACTCAAGGTGCTACATCTAGTGACCGTAACACTTTAGAAATTTTAATTCCTCGGTAAAATCTCACTCACTACGATGAACGGTTCGAGTCTTAGTTCAAAAAAATTTCTGGGGTGTTACATAAGGGTAAACTTATCTGATTTCTTAATGCAAATGCAAATGAAAAATGTGACATATAATATGGGACGGAGGGAATATATAGCAAACACATGGTTAATATCTTATTTACTTAAATCAATACTTACACATATAAGTATTAGTATTATTAGGTGAAGTTAAATATTTTATTTCTTGTAAGAATTTTTTTATGAAGTTAAATATTTTATGTCAAGTAAGTATATAGTAGATTATAACTTTGAAAAAAAGGGCTAAAATTATTTTTATACTTCCATTTATTAGCTAATTTGTTCTTCGTTATATTATCTGGCTATTTATATTCTTATTATCACGATATTTATTGCATATATCCCTAATTGGATGAAAACTCTCCTATCAAAATAAAATATCATATTTTAAATAAACATCTCATTATCCTTATATTACTCGTTCTGATACAACTCAAAAAATATAATCCAAACAAATATATCATCCAAATGTATTCAAATTCTCTGAAACAAAAGCTATTATGATTGTTGTGAAGTGATACCATTGTGTTTTTGCAGAATCAAGCGCATTCAGACCTTCATATATGTCATCATTATTGGAGTTCCTAGAATTGTTTGGACGGAGGAGTGATGAAGGTTGCTGTTTTTGTATGTGATACTAAGTGTTGTCATGTTAGTACTTTTGTCTTGATATTTTTGTTATAACTTGAATTATTTTTAATACAAAATTCTAGAATGTAGAAGATATTGTAATATGTGGTGGAGCTTGATTAAACACAAAACAGAGAGTCAATTTCCAGGATTTAGGGGATTTGACACCACTTTATGTATCTATATATGTAGTAAGCATTGCTGAATGAAATGACCTACTCCCCTTTCTCCAAATTATCTCTCTATTATCATATTTGTCTTCTTTCTTTCCTTCAATTGGCATCAGAGCTAAATTGATCTTTCAGGGACTATTTTGAGAGAGAGAAAAACACAGCAAGATCACCATACAAGTTTAACTTGTTCAGGTCTTTTTTTGTTCAGTTTCCTTTCACATGGCCTCTAGCAGCTCTCCTCTTTCACCCCTATCTTTAATGGTGAGAACTACCAAGTTTGGGCAGTGAAAATGAAAACATACTTGAAGGGTCATGGATTATGGAAGTATATTTGAGGAAGATAGCGCTCCAAAATCTTTGAGAGCAAACCCAACTCTTCAGCAGGTCAGAAGTCATGAAGAAGAGATCACAAAAGGTCAAAAAGCCCTGTCTATCATTCACTCAGTTGTCTCATATTCAATTTTTACCAGGATCATGACATGTGAATCTGCCAAAAAAGTTTGGGATATGCTGAAGCAAGAATTCCAAAGGAGTGATGGGATGAGGCAAATGCAAATATTGAATCTAAGAAAAGAATTTGAGATGTTAAGAATGAAAGAGACTGAAAAGGTGAAAGATTATATTGATAGAATCATGAAAATTATCAATCATATCAGATTGTTAGGGAAAAAAGTAGAAGAGCATAGGATTGTTGAGAAGGTGATGGTGACACTTCCAGAAAAGTTTGAAGCAAAAATTTCCTCAATTGAAGATACTTGGGATATGTCTCGTGTCACATTGAATGAACTATCCAACGCTCTTCTAGCTGTGCAGAAAAGGAAAGCTTTTAGAGAGGAAGAGAGTACTAGTGAAATCGCTCTTGTGGTTGTTCAAAGATCTAAAGCTCAGTTGGATGGTGAATCAAAAAGGCAACAAAATGGAAGACATGGTAAGGAGAAGAACGAGCAGTATAACAACCGAGGGAGATATAGAAAATCCAAGTATCCACGTTGTCCCTATTGTAAAAAGACCAATCATACATACAAGTTTTGTTGGTACAGACCTGGAGTTCAATGCAAGTTGTGCAAACAATTTGGTCATGTGGATAAGGTGTGCAAAACAAATCAAAATCAACCAGCTCAAGTTCAAGCCCAACTAGCTCAAGTTACTGAAAATGTTGAAGATCCTGAAGAGAAGTTGTTTGGTGCTTCTATTGCTGGAGAATGCAATGTAGCACCTCAAGATCATGATGTGTGGCTTGTTGATAGTGGATGAACGCATCACATGACAGTTAACTTGAACATTTTTGAATGGCTGGACAAAAATTATTTCTCCAAAGTCACACTTGGATATGGCAAACTTGTAGATGCAAAGGGCAAAAGAGCAGTTGTTGTTCAAACTCCCTCGGGTATGAAGATTATATCTGATGTATTATTTGTTGCTGAAATTAGCCAAAGTCTTCTCAGTGTTGACCAATTGCTTGATAAAAATTATGCCCTATTATTTAAAGATAAAACATGTGAAATCATGGATCCAACTGGTATAAAATTGCTCTCATTCAAAATGAACAATAGAAGCTTCCCTCTTGATTGGAAACATACTGACATTGGAGCTTATGTCAACATACAAGATAAAACTTATGTCTGGCATAAGAGGCTTGGTCACATCAATTTTAAATCTTTAAAATTGATGCAAAATAAAGATCTTGTGGCAGATATGCCTTTCATAAATGAAACCTCTAATGTATGTGAGGTTTGTCAAATTGGGAAGCTAAGTCAATCACCATTTCCGATTAATCAAGCCTGGAGAGCTAATGAATAGCTCCAACTAATACACACTGATGTGTGTGGACCTATGAGCACTCCTTCTTATAACGTCAATAAATATTTTCTTTTATTCATTGATGACCTTACGAGGTTTTATTGGATTTACTTTTTGAAACATAAATATGAAGTGTAACACCCCAAAAAAATTTCTAAGTTAAGCTCCTAACCATTCTTGAATTGCGTATAAGGTCGCACTAAGTGACTGTTAATTTTCTTAGGTGTTAAGTTCAATTCTTTAGTGTGGGAATGAATTTGGATATGAATTAAGGTGACAAGAACCCCTAGCACAAAGTTGAGTTGAAAGTTTCCTTAGCGATTAAGTTTTGATGTAAGATTATACTTGAGTCAATTTCAAACGACCATATCTCTTAGAATATAAAGAGTTACGTGGCCCATAACCTATTAAATTAAAAGTATTTGAATCTTCTTTCCAACGCCACCAATTTCGTGTCAATCCGAGTTTCAAGTAAAGAGTTATGACCATTTTTGTACCTGATATAGTACAGTGACGAATTAGTCGACGGAAAATCATTAAAAAGGGTCGTTTTTGTCTTTTTACCTTTAAGAAAACCCTAAACGAATTTCTTGACTAATTAGAGACCCAAAACAATCAGATTTTCAT
>JAJOOF010004772.1:0-68985 GCA_029582545.1 Solanum lignicaule | reverse complement strand
CCCAACTTTCAAAGGGCATAACTCGCTCATACGAACTCGGAATCGAGCAAACTCGGTGGAGTTGGAAAGATCGTTCCAAGGGCTTTCCAAACATAACTAGAACTACTCCTGGATCATCCTGATCTAGGAGTTATGACTGCTCAAAGTTGGCCAAAAACTCACTGATTTCCCACACTTGACCAAATTTCCATATTCTGAATTTTTTTCCAAAAGTGACTACTTCCAATTTCAAGCTTCTTCTTATTCATTTTAAATTGTCGGAGTTACACAATTAAAATGAAATTACATATTAACCCCTCATAGAACCTCATTATAAAGTCAACACAAAGTCATAGGCTCTTGCTTAACCTATCATTTTTTTTTCGAGTCGTTACAATAACGGTTTCGATAGAGTCAGTCTAGCAGACCTACACAGGCCTCTCTTCAGGCATCAGATGGTGGTCGGAGTGAGGCTAGTTCGAGTCAGGGCCGCGAGGTGTTTCAGTCGAGTTCTTCAGGCCATGGTAGTCGTTCTTCTAGGAGTCTTCCTCGACAGGGTTGCTATGAGTGTGGTGAGATGGGTCATTGGGCCATGGACTACCCTCAGCATAGTCGGATTGCTCCCGCTCCTCATGCAGCTCCCCCAGCTTTACCAGCACCTCCAGCTAGAGGCCGTGGTCAGGGTCAGGACCATAGAGGTGGTCACCAGGGTATATGGGGTGGTCCCTGAGGAGGCGGGTCAGGCAGTAGGTTTGATGGTCAGGGTAGAGGCATACATAGCCATTTCTATACAGCTCCAGCGAGGGCGGAGGCTGAGGCATCAGACGATGTGATCACACGTACAATTATTTTATGCCAGCAGCACGCCTTGTCTTTATTTGATCCAGGCTCTAATTTTTCGTATGTTTTTATTTACTATGCCTCTTGATTGAGTATGATGTCTGAGCCTCTGGTAGCGTCGTTGCATGTGTCGACCCCCATGGGTGAGTCTTTAGTAGTGGATCAGGTATTTCGATCTTAGTTAGTTACTATCCAGGGGCATGACACCTGGGCTGACCTTATATTGCTTGACTTGGTTGATTTTGATGTGATTCTGGGCATGGACTGGTTATCCCCTTATCTCGCTGTTTTAGATTGCTTCTCTCAGACCGTTACCTTAGCCATTCATGGTATTCCTTCGGTGGTGTGGCAAGGATCTTGTGGTAGCACACCAATTGGGGTTATCTCTTTTATTCAGGTTAGGAGGCTAGTGGCTAGTGGATGCTTATCATATTTGTCCTATGTGCGTGATGTGAGTAGGGAGGTTCCTCCAGTTGACTCAGTTCCTGTTGTTCGTGACTTCTTAGATGTGTTTCCTACTGACCTACCTGGCCTACCCCCAGAGCGTGATATTGATTTTCCGATTGAGCTTGAGCCAGGTCCTCGGCCTATTTCTATTTTGCCATATCAGATGGCTCCTGCAGAGCTCAAGAAGCTCAGTGTTCAGCTTCAGGATCTCTTGGGTAAGGGATTTATCAGACTTAGTGTTTCACCTTGGGATGCTCCCGTTCTTTTTGTTAAGAAGAAAGATGGTAGGATGTGCGTGTGCATTGACTATAGGCAGTTGAATAAGGTGACAGTGAAGAATCGATATCCTCTTCCTAGGATTGATGACCTATTTGACCAGCTACAGGGGGCTTCAGTGTTCTCTAAGACTGATTTGATGTCCGGTTACCACCAGTTGAGGATTAGGGCAACGGATATCCCTAAGACGGAATTTAGGACCCGTTATGGCTATTATGAGTTCTTGGTGATGTCATTTGGGTTGACTAATGCCCCTGCTGCCTTTTTGGACTTGATGACGCGTGTGTTCAGACCGTTTCTTGATTCCTTCATCATAGTCTTCATTGATGACATTTTGATATACTCGCGGAGTAGGGATGATTATGAGCATCATTTGAGGGTTGTGCTCCAGACTTTGAGAGAACAGCGGCTTTATGCCAAGTTCTCAAAGTGCCAGTTTTGGTTAGACTCTGTAGCGTTCTTGGGGCATGTTGTATCCAAGGAGGGCATTATGGTAGATCCGGCGAAGATTGAGGCTATTCATGATTGGGCTAGGCCCACCACAGTTACTTAGATTCGGATCTTTGTCGGACTAAAAGGTTACTACAGACGATTTGTGGAGGGTTTCTCTACCTTGGCAGCACCTCTGACCCAGTTGACTCGTGTTGATGTTCCCTTTGTTTGGTCAGAGGAGTGTGAGGCTTCTTTTTGAGGCTCAAGGAGTTATTGACCGCCGCTCCTATATTGACTCTTCCAGTTAAGGGCGAGGGCTTCACGATTTATTGTGATGCATCCGGTGTTGGTTTGGGTTGTGTATTGATGTAGCAGGGCCAGGTTATTTCTTATACGTCGAGGCATCTTAAGATTCATGAACGCAACTACCCCACTCATGACTTGGAGTTGGCGACGGTAGTTTTCGCGCTTAAGATTTAGATGCACTACTTGTATGTAGTTCGATGTGAGATCGATACCGATCATAGGAGTATTCAGTACATCATGAGCCAGAGGGATCTTAATTCGAGGCAACGTCATTGGATTGAGCTCCTGAAGGACTACGACCTCTCTATTAGTTATCATTCGGGCAAGGCGAATGTGGCAGCGGACGCCTTGAGCTGAAAAGCGGTGAGTATGGGTAGTCTAGCCTTCTTATCTGTTCAGGAGAGACCCTTGGCTTTGGACATTCAGTTTTTACCCAATAGCATGGTTCGGTTGGATATCTCAAATTCTAGACGTGTCTTAGCCCATATGGGAGTTTAGTCTTCCTTGCTTGATAGGATCCGTGGTTGTAAATTTGAGGATGAGGCCTTGGTGGCCCTTAGAGATTGAGTGTTAGCGGGTGATGGTGGTCATGCTACCTTAGATCCTGATGGAGTGTTGAGATTCGCCGGCCGCATCTGTGTTCTGAGAGTTGGGGATTTGATACAGTTGATACTTTCTGAGGGCCATGAGTCTAGATACTCTATCCATCCGGGCACAGCGAAGATGTATCGTGATCTGAGGCAGCATTACTGGTGGAGTGGCATGAGGAGAGATATTGCTGACTTTGTTTCCCGTTGCTTGTGTTGCCAGCAGGTAAAGGCCGAGCATTTGAGGCCTGGTGGTGAGTTTCAGAGATTACCCATTTCGGAGTGGAAGTGGGATCGCATTACTATGGATTTTGTGGTTGACCTACCGCAGACTTCTAGAGGTGTTGATAGCTTTTGGGTCATCGTTGATCGATTGACCAAGTATGCACATTTCCTTCCTGTTCAGTCTTCATTTAGCACCAAGAGGTTGGCTCGTATCTACATTCAGGAGGTTGTTCGACTTCATGGGTGCCCGTTTCTATTATATCAGATCGGGGTTCTCAGTTCACGTCCAGCATTTTCAGCCATCCACCAATTTTTCCATGTCGCGATGTTGCGGCAGTCGTTCCTGATGAGTCCCATGTGCTTCAGTATGATGCAATCGAGTTGGATGATCGTTTGACATTTGTAGATGAGCCAGTTGCCATTCTAGCCAGAGATGTGAGGAGATTGCGCTCAAGAGCCATTCTTGTTGTTAAGGTCCGTTGGAGGCATCGTCCAGTTAAGGAGGCTACTGGGAGACCGAGCAGGAGATGCGAGAACAGTTTCCCGGCTTGTTTAAGCCTTCAGGTACCTCTTGACCCTTATTTTCGCGGACGAAAGTCCTTTTTAGTAGTGTATATTGTAATGACCCTCGTGGTCATTTCTGTGTCTTGCCTTCTGTGTGTCGTTTAGAGCGTTCCTGTAGCGACCCCAAGTCATTTATGACTTGCTGGGACTGACAGTTCGGTCACCTGGTTATTCATTTGGTCTTGGTGCGAGTTTTTGTGTTTTGGAGCTTATAAACCTTGAACGATCATTTTCGATCAAAAGTTCAAGAAGATGACATCGGAATGCAATTCTGATGATTCTATCAGCTCCAGAAGGGTCATTTTAGGCTAATAGCATGGTCGGCATGACTCCCGAGGTTTTCAGTGTGAGTCGATGCGATTAGGCGTTTTAACTTTAAGTTTAAGCCTAAGTTTGACTTTGGTCAACATTCTGAGTAAACGTGCTTGGATGAGAATTCCGTCAGCGCGGTTAGCTCCGGAATGTTGAGTTTGGTCTAGATTGACCCTTCATTTGTGTCCCGAGGTTTTCGATATCTTTCCGAGCCCTTTTGTGGGTTTTGACTTAAAATGACATTTGAGTGTGGGACCCACTTTTTGTCAAGATGACCTCGTATGGAAATTTTGACTGCGATGTTGAGTCCGGAATATCAAATTTGGAATGGTTGCATATCTCGTTTGCATGCACGGGGTTCCGAATGAGTTCGGAGCACGTCGTTGGAGTTTTTAAATTTTGGGAAAGATTGCAGAAAATCTGCTATTTAATACAGATAACTCAGTAATCATTTCCCAAACTTAAAACCCTCTTAACTCTCTCATCTCTCATCTGAATTAGGCGATTCGAAGTGCAGGAGCTTCGTAGCTTCGGTGGCTTCGCTGTAGAGTGTTCGGAAGTTGTTGGCTGCATGTAGTTCGAGGTAATTTCGTGATTAACCTAACTGTTGTACCCCTTTTTCGAGCCTTTATTTTTGGCATTCTTGTTTTGGTCATATCTCTTTCATTTTAGCTCGACTTTGGGTGATTCGAAGTCCCACGTGTTGAGAATTGTCGTGACTTCGTCGTAGAGTGTTCAAGGAGTGCTGGGTACCATTAGATCCTTGTAGATTTCAAGTTTTGACTGTTGTAGGTTTTCTTTTAGTTGATTAAAGTGTGGTTTCTTGCTTGTTGGTTTTTGCTGTGTTTTGAGCCTCGAATTGTGTTCCATTTTGGAACACATGTTTGAGGTGCTGTTTAGGGTCTCTTGACGGAGTCAAATTCGAACAGTTCGGTGTAGGTCCCACGATTCCCATTTTGACTCCAAAATTGACCCGTCTCCATTTGTTGTGATTTTGGTGTCTCAACGACCGTACTAATGTTGTGTTCCTATATTTCATAGAGTGACAGTGTTCAAAGGTTGTTAGGGAAGGAAAAACTTGGGTAAAGTTATTTGGAGCGCGCGCGGTTGGCCTTAAGGTAGGCTACGACTTCCTTTCTTTTAGATTGAGCTTAATTGTGTAAAAGCATGTGGATTGGAGTGAATTGGGGGTGGGTACCAGTTTCCTACCTTACTTTGATTAGATACCTCATGTTAGAATCAATTGGCCATATTTCGGGTATAGTATCACGTTAACCAGTTTAGTAGAGGTGCATGTTTATGTGCTAAATGCTATTGTATGCTTGTATGCTATGTGTTGTATGCCTTGTTCATCATTAACCGTAAGCATGATGTCCTTAGTCTAGGTTAGGCTAGCATTGCCTTAGAGTTATGACCCGTGTGGGCTAGATAGCCTTGACTTTCTGCCGATGTCGTTCATATGACTTAGCTCCTTGTAGACTGACATAGCATACTTTAGTCTGATAGTTGAGCCTTAGATTAGGCGTTATCGCTGCTTGCTGCACTTCTGTATCTTCTCCCTCTAGTTCTGACACGTTCTCGAAGGTTTAGTGCATCAATTAAGGTGTGGGATTGAGATAGTATAGGCTTGGAGCCTTTTCTGTGATTTCTTAGACTGGACGGCGTTCCACGGTGGTAGTTGTTGGATTGGATCTTATTGGAGATACCATCACCCCCGGGGTCATTCTTTCTAGCTGGGCTGTGAGCGTATTGCTGGCTGGGTAGACTCGATGATATCGGCAATTGCCCCGGGCCTCTCTTTCTAGCTGGGCTGGGAGTGTGCTGCTGGCTGGGTGTCCCCGAGTCGCTCTTTCTAGCTGGTCTGGGAGTTGACTACATGGTAGGACGACTCGCGTTATCTACCTCACCCTCGGGTCCCTCTTTCTAGCTGGGCTGGGAGTGGACTGTTTGGTTGGGTGCCCCCTAGGGTCACTCTTTCTAGTTAGGCTGGGACTGCACTGCTGGCTGGTGGAGTCTGATGGATTATCTTAGTTACTTTAGGCTGGGAGCCCGGTTTTCTTCTTTCTCAGTAGACTTAGCTTTTCTATGTACCTTTCGGGCTTATGGCGGTCCGTTCAGGTTTTACTTAAGCTTGCGCACGAGTGTATCTTCTGGGCTTATGGGGTCCAGTTAGGTTTAGTTTAGTTGTACTTAGTTTGTTTTTGGTATGCTCGTGTGCTTTCTTTTCATATCCGCTTTGCCTCTCTGTGTCTAGATTCTATCATTTCTTATTATTTTTACCTTTTTTGCTCAGTCGGCCTTTGATGGCTATTGAGTACCTGTTGTGTTGGTACTTATGCTACGCTCTGCATCTATTTCGTGATGCAGGTCCCAGTACCAGTTACCAACGGTGATTAGCTCCAGCCTTCTTTTGCAGCTGTGATTCTGAGACAAGGGCGAGCACTTGGGGATTTGGGTTTGTCTTGTCTCCTTCTTTTGTTTTAGCTAGTCTTGTTGCCTTTGAGACATGCTTTGTTGTGGTCCACTTTTGGGACTTGTACTCTTTATTAGATAGCTCTGTACTAGTGACTTCCAGGTTCTGGGAGGGATTTCTGTATATATTTATTTTGGGTTGCTTCCACCTTGTTATTCTTGTTTAGATTATTGTTTTCGCTAGTTTCTGCCCTTTCGCTCATTACTTGATGTTTTGGGTTACGGGTTGGCTTACCTACTGGTAGGGTATAGTAGGTGCCATCATGACTCGAGAAATCGGGTTGTGACAACCTTGCAAGTGGATTTATGAATCCGACACATGAAATTAGTTAAGTAGTGCTCTAAAGAAAATTAATCATTGAATTAAATTCGTCAGTAATTTAATTTATTGATTAGTATCTGTAATCTTAACATGGAGAATTACATAAGTGAACAATGGGAATTTTGAAACATAAATAGAGGAGCGCAATTACGAATTTATACTGGAATGATTTATAATTTATTATGGTAAGAATAATCCAAATTAATTGTTTGAAATTATTTCCATAATATGAAGCCTCATTAATTAATTATGTGGTCTCTACAATGCCCATATTTTACTAGAACTCAAAATATTATTTTCTAAGGAAAAGAAAAAAAGGCGCATGTATTTTTTTGGAGAAGAAACGTTTGATTCTTTTTCATGAAGGAAAATGACTCCTTTTGCACTGGGAAGAAATCTCTATAAGTAGAGTTTCTCATAACCTAAAAAAATATCTGTTTTCTATTCAATACTTGCCTACCCAAGTATTAAGAGAGATCGGATGTGAACTTGGGATCATTGTAGAAGACTATCGTGTGGATTCACTCGAAGGTCTGTCTAACTTGTGGATTCTCTTGAAGGTATCTGCTCAAGCTTCAAGAGGTAATTCTTGAATTAAATTTCAGCAAGTTTATGTGTTCTAGCATAATTGTATGTGTTTTAGAGTAAATATTATTGGTTATCTATTATTCATGTAAGCAATAACATTCTTGTATGCTTTCGTTGTGCATATAGTTTTGCATCATTTGACATTAAGAACCACACTTGCAACAAAATAGATAGCCAGATCTAGTTATACATATTTGTGATTATGTATATGAGTTCATTTTTTTGGTTCATGTTAATGTATAAAACGAAAGAAAAAGAAGTGCTATATTGCACGTGTCGGCCGCAGGAGTGGTACCATCTGTGTTCACAGTGATTGTAATACATTTTGGCAAAGTGAATATGTAATGTTTGTCAAATAATTGATACAGTTGAACTTCATGTGCTTGTTCCTTTTGATTAACCAAGAGTAAGTTTTTTTTTTTTTATAAAAATAATATATAATTCATGAAGTAAGTGGCGTTAACAGCCACTGGTGCCATTATTGTATTAGGAATCTTTCCTTTTTCCTTTTTTTTTTCTTTCTTTCTTTTATAATTATATGAGCTTTAAATTTCTTACATACTCATGTAAAATTTGTGAATTAATGATTGATAAATAATTCTTATGAAAGTAGTTATATATTTGAAATCACGGAAAATTCTTAAGATATATATAAAATCCTTTTAATCGCATGAGTTGAGAATTATGATTACTAAATAGGATTTACTAAAGTGGTCTATTTATTTGAGTCATTAGAATATCCTCAATGCAACACATATAAATTGTTCTAAGTAAATACTAGTGGTGAATATTTGTTTACTTGATGGAGATTCACCTTTGGATACTAGTAACATTTTATTAATCCATAAGAAGAGATATTAAAGGTATTCATCGGTGTAAAAAGGAGAAAACGTAATATCTTAGATTCTCAAGTGTATTAATTGAGAGAACAATTTGTTGTAAGAAGGTTAGTTGTTTGTCTTAGTCAAAGAAAAGACACAATATACCTTATGGCCGTGATATAATTATTAGAAGAGAATGGAAATATGAATCAATATTTTTTCTTTAACTATGCTTAAAACAATTATTTTTTAAATTTGATCATAGTTTAGGTGGTCATGATTTTTATGATCTTTGTTTGACTTGAAATTTGATGGTTCCATCGAAAATTGTTGAGATGGGTTTAGGTAGTTTGTCGGATTAAAATTTGATTTGAATATGATAAGGTCATTCTTCATTTTAGTTATATTTATCTTGAATCTAGAACATGATTACACATGGTGATTTAACAAGAATCGATTGTGAAAAGTTTGTAGGTCATATTATTTTAATTTTTAAAGATGCTTAAATCACTTATATTTGAATTTGGTCGTAGCTTTGGAAATAAAGTTTTATCATAGACTCGACCTGAAATTTGGTAAGTTCATAGGAAATGTCATAGCAAGAAATACTCATTGCTTTTGGTTATGATTGTTGGAGGTCGTTAAAATGATTTTAAAGTTGTTGTTTGGAATTATAATGTGATTTAATATGAATGACACACTACTAGAAAAATGTGAATTACATGGGGATACTACCTGGGGAAAATTCTCGTAGCTAATGCTTGTAAATTTTCTTGCGAAAATTTTAAATTTCTCAATATTAGAATATATTACAGGTGAAACTTATATTCCCAACAAATTTCGCAGCTAAAGTTGGTACCATTATGCACTAAATTAGTTCCTGCAAAATTACCTAGGGAAATATATCCGCACGAACAATATCTCTAGCTAAATCCCTAGGTACATGGACCAATTTTTTTTTAAAACAAATTCCTTTTAATCTGTAGGAAAATTTCAGATTGTCTAAAAAAATTAATTTTGGGAATTTACCAAGACATTTTATTACATTGGGAAATAATTGGGGATTTAGGAATTATTAGACAAAATATCTTTTAGATGATTGGATTCTTTTACACTTATAAATTTTTTTTGGATAATAGACCAATTAAAAACTCAATTAAAACTTTAGGAATTGGAAAGTGATTGTAAGACCAATTATTCTAACTGATTTTCCTTATCTCTAACTCACTTTACACAAACCCACTAATGCTTCTCTCCAAAACTCAAATGCAGAAGCAATGGTGGAAACGATCTGATTTTCAAAAGCTCCAATCGGTGTAGCTCCAAGCTCCAAGCTCCAAGCTCATCCAAAGTTCATCTCCAAGCTCATCTTAGAACTCTCCAAGCAAATCTCATGCTTCTCTCCAAGCAGATTTTTCCGAATTAAAGGACTACATATTGGAAGATTTGCTTGCCAATCTACCCAAAAATCGAGGTTAATCTACAAATTTCAAGCTCTGTGAAGTTAATCTGTAAATTTTTGTTTTCTAATTTAGTTTGGATGAAGATCGAGTGAAATTTTCTTGCAAATCCAATCTCTCGCTTAAATACTTAGTCAATGATTATTGTGGTGTTAAGTTTAGCTCCTTTTTTCTTTTTCATTAGCTATATTTCTTCCTAGGTGCTTGTCATGTTGTTAGTTTTTTATTTATGATGGCGGTGTTTGGATCAACTGTGCACACCTCAGGTAATCGTAAAACAGATTGCTACACCCAACACCGATACATATAGATGTTGGTTGCTAGGTAAACTTCCCATTAATACTGGAGAAGATGAGTGCATATCCTTATTATGTTTCTTCTCTATAGATTATTGAATTTTAATATCTTGCAAATGATGTTTGTTCTAGCATCTCAACTATTACTTTAACTCAACTGCTCTTTAATTTGGTCACTTGTAGCTGCTGGATTGTACTACGTTTAAAGAGTGTTTGATGAGTTGGGTCTTCTCTGTGGCTCCTCTGTAATTATTATTGTTTAGCAATTTTAATTGTGGCTTCAGCTCCTTCAACTTTTGCCTTATATACGTTAACTTACTACCATATAATCTATCTGTCCAACTTCTTTATACTATAAGGACAAATGTCTCATGATTTACCCATACATTAAAGAATCTGAAGGGGGTTTACTTGTTGCATGAAGTCAAGTTTATATATAGAAGCATAGATGAGTGGCCTGTTGCGTTGATGTTTCCTTGGTCCATTTTTTCTACTAAGAGAATCCTCAATAATTAATGCTTAATAACTATTTACTTATAATCCAGTTCAACAGATGGTCATGATATTCAATTATAGGTTGAATCAGTTAATTACCACAAAGAAATAGTACTTAACATGTAGAATGATTGTCATCGCATCCAAGGTTGGTCAATAAAGTGGTTAAAAAATATCAAGTCTTAGGTTCAAAACGTTCAGTAGCTTGAAAGATGATCTGAACACCACTTTCATCAAAATATTTTTAAGTTCATCCTTTTATTTTTGTTTGGTTGAAGTTAAAAAGATAGACTAGAGAGAAAAGAGGCACAATTGCCATAGCTATATAATAAATTTCATTGTATGTATGTTAGTTACAAAATTGTTCCTTTACATGGATTTCAAAAGCATATCCTACAAATATTTGGATATGCTTATGCAATACAATACAGGACAAGAGTATAGTATTTTCATTGGCAAGAGACAACATTTAGTAGTGTACTCCTTAATCTAACCAGGCATCTAAAGACAACATTTATTTTTGTTTGGTTGAAGTTAAAAAGATAGATCATTCTCAATGCAATCAAAATGAGCTTCCACTGTTTCCAATTTGCTCTGCACAAATGGATCTTCTCCATTTCATTAGGACCACACTTGGAAAGGCTGCTTAATGCAACATCAATACTTTCTATTTCATTCACATTGTCTTGATCTCCCTTGTTCACCAATCTTGCAACCAAAGACCATTTGCTAATTGGCATAGAAATTGGGGCTGATAAGAAATTTCAGGTGTACTAACAAAGCGTACAAATCTGCCACAAACACAAAGAAAGCACAAATAAATAATATTGAGTCTTCCATTGCATCAGCTTCACATTTATGCTAGATCCAACAAGAATTCATTCTTTAGCATTCAGTTTCTAACAGTTTGCAACTAGAGTATAGCTTCCAATATGCAAAGGAATATTGGAATGAGTATTCTAAAACAACAATTATATTTGTATAAGTGAAGTTATTAGAAAAAAGTCCATATACATTTGAGTCTTCCATAGCTATACAGCCCTAGACGTTTGTTGTTGATTGCTTTCCTCAATATTTGTTCACTTCTCTAATTGGATTAGTATCTCTTTTTCTGTCGGTGTCAAACCATCTGTATAGTATGGAAACAAATTACATACCAATTGATATTTCTTTGTTATATAAAAACATATTTTAGATGTTTCCATTCCATTTAACTTTTTGTCTCATTGTTTTCTTTATAATAGCCGCCTGCCTACTCACTATATTATTGATTTAGATATAAAAGCATCTCGAGTATTACTTTAACTCATCCGCTCCTTTAATTTGGTCACTTGTGGCTGCTGGACTGTACTACGTTTAAAGAGTGTCTGATGAGTGGGGTCTAGAAGCATAGGTGAGTGATCTGATATATGGGGTAACTTGTAGTCTACCACCAATTGGCCACAATACATCATCCATTCATCTTTTCTTATTGATAGTCTAGTCTACTATAAATTCTATTTGAACCAAGTTGTTTGTTGGACCATGAGTAGAATGAGAAAGCTCAAAAGTACTCGGTTGACACATCTATGAGAATTAGCTTACAATTTCATTCTTTTTAGACCTCTGCTTCCATTAATACATCATATGTATGTTGTGTGTGTTCTCATATTAGAATGCTTTGGAAATTATTCCAGTAGGTACGATATTAATATATTTGGGCTAGCTGTATATACTCTTTGTTCACATGATTAAAAAGTGTATGAAATTTTTGTATGTTATATTCTTTCTATTCTAGTTTATGTGTCAGTTTGAACTGAGATGGAGTGAGATAGAAGATTGCTCTGAATTTATGGTCTTAAAGCTATAGGTATCATGATACGTATGCGATTATAAAAGCATACTATTGTAGGAACTTTTCTTTTTTCAGCTATGACATTTAAGAACATAAAAAGTTTCCTTCTCTGATTCTAGAGTGTGTGATTTCTAGATATATAGGGGAGTGAAAACAAAAGTGGAGCCCTGTACATTATATTTATGTTCTGTTTCTCATGTAGCTTCTTTTCAGGCAAGTATCGTGTTGCTTATTTTTGTCTTTGTTCTTGTATTGTTATGTGCATATTTTTAGGTTCCTGTGGTTGACTAGTAGCTTTCCCTAACCATTGTTGAACCATACCGTATCTAAAATTCAGTATTTATGTGTTTAAAAGTATATTTATTTTTTCATTCAGAAAATGAAAATTCCCGAGCATCAAAAATAAATGGTAAATAGATTAATCCCTGGTGGTGCGGGATATACTGATGAACTTATAAGTGGCATGGATGAAGTTAATGTGCATGTTTTTCATAAAGGGTTCACACCAAGATATTGGTATTGGACATCACATGGAGAGGAAGCACCTTCAGTTAATTTGAATGAACATATCTATTTTGGTGATTCAAGTAGTCAAAGATAATGTGACAGTCAATGTAACATTCTAGAAAAAAACTTTCAACACATAAATAGATATAAAGGTATGATTTATGATGTTGCTAGTGTAGAATTTAGACATCAAGTTGAACCCAATGTAGAAGGGTCTCTGAATATGGTTGCTACCAAGTTTTACAAAATGTTGAATTCAGCTCAGAATCTTTTATGGCATGGATGTAAATATTCATAGTTGTCTGTGGCTGTTAGAATGGTGATTATTAAATCTGAATACAATATGTCTCATAGTTGTTTTAATTCAATGACTCAATTAATGAAGGAGACAAGTTATCCAGATAATAAGATACCTCATGATTACTTCCGAGCGAAGAAGCTAGTGTCGGGGCTTGGTCTAACTAGCCGAAAAATTGATTGTTGTGTTAATCGATGTATGCTATATTACAAGGCTGATAAAGAGATGACATAATGTATGTTTTGTAAAGAACCTTGTTATAAAAAACATGTGGGCAAGAGGGGTAAGAAAAAGATTCCACACAAGACAATGCATTACATGCCACTTATTCCTAGACTTCAACGACTATATGCTTCAATGAGATCTGCTGAACATATGAGGTGGCACTATGAAAATCACAGGGAAGAAGGTGTGTTATGCCACCTTTCAGATGGAGAATCATAGAAAAATTTTGATCGAACATATCCAGACTTTGTTGTAGAGCCTAGAAATGTTAGGCTTGGTCTTTGTTCGGACGGTTTTACTCCTTTTAGCCAATCATGATCATCATACTCTTGTTGGCTAGTGATTGTTACACTGTACAATCTTCCTCCTGATATTTGTGTGACTGCCCTATATATGTTCTTAACATTGATCATTACATGTAACACATCGGATTCGAGAGAGAGCCAATAGCAGATTTTCAGACTTGTAGGTGCCACCGACGGAGGCCAAACCACAGCCCGTGGTCTGGACCACGGGCTGTAGGTATGGTTCGTGGCTGGCCACCTTGAAATCCTAGAAAGAATCACGACCCACGGTCGAACCTACAGACCAAAGGTGGGACCAAGATCCATAGTCCAGGGTCCGCGGATCGTGACCCACTAACCTAGCCTCAGACGCCAAACGACGCCCTACCCGGATGGACCGTCGGTCAGGGGCCATTGATGGCCTCAACTCTTAAGTCAGGGTCGTTTTCGTCTTTGCCCTATGCTTCAGACATCTAAACTACGTCGTTTTACACCTAAAACTACGTCGTTTTACTCAATTTAAGCCTAATAATATAGTCAAAACCTACCTAAAATATTAATCTCCAAAAATCATTCGAAACTAGAGAAAAAAGAAGAGGAAAAGTCGAATAACCTCTCAAGAACAAGTAGAAGGTTGTCTTAAAGTTTTAGCCCCGCAATCGAAGGATTTCTCCGTAGATTTTGTCACCATGTTTGTGGGATTTGACTAGTGGGTTCCTTTCATCCACGAGGTCCTTAGAATTCAGTCAGATTCTTGATTTCCCATATCTTGTTAGACCTCGGGTTTCTAAATCCTTGGATAATTGTTGTGATTTAGGTACTATAGTATCCATAATCTAAATATCATGTTTTCTTGAATACTTTGTTTAATTCCTTGTATGAAACGCATAACCCGAGTTGTGTAGATTCTCTTAGTTCACGAATTGCACTTGCTAGATTAGTTAATCAGATAATCATGCTTCAGTTTTCGAATGTCACATTATCAGTATATAAATGTTGCATTCTTAGTTAGCATCTCAGTATTTTGAGCTATTCAGTATTTAGTACATTTTAGCTTCATATGTATTCAATTGGGAGTAGACTTAGCACCGAGTTAGACTAGTGTTCAGCGTACCCTCATAGTCCTAGAATTACGTGCCCCATAGGAGTATAAGTCCCCTCTTTTGGGCATCAGATTTAGTGATCACGCCAGTCATGCCTTTATACCCCTGGTAATGTATATTGGGTCCTCTCGATGGGGCGTGTACATCGGACTCCACGTCTAACTCACGTGGTTTTATGTTAGTTAATAGTAGCTCCCACAGTCAGACACTTAGTGCAATCGACCAGGTTTTTCAGTATATACTTCAGTATTCAGTTTAGCATGTCATGTTCATGATTAGCACTTGGTCATTGCATTCAGCTTAGCTTTTCAGTTATGTTTCAATACTTACATTCTTACTGAGTTATGTTATTACTCAGTTATATTTTGTTCAGTTTTAACATATATTTGTTCAGCTTATTATCTATATCCTGCATGCCCAGTACATTCCAAGTATTGACACATACTCTGCGCTACATCCTTTCATGATGTAGGTTCAGGTACTCAGCATTCAGACCGCACTTAGATCGATTCTCGGTCCTCATTCAGCAGCTTCAGTGGTGAGTCCTCATACTTCGAGGACAATAGCCATGCTTTCATTTTAGTCTTTACATTTAAGTTTTTCAATTTTTATTAGAGTTAGCTGGGGGGATGTCCCAGCAACTCAGTTCAGTTAGAGGTTTTTTCAGACATAATAGTAGAATAAGCTTGGATTGTTGAGTTTATCATTCTATTATCACTAAACTCTTAGTATGTTTTATATATTCAGATTAGTTGGGTTGCTCCCCATTTCAGATATCCACTGTTTCAGCTTCCGCATAGTTCATGTTTATTTAGTTATCTTTCAGTATGCTTATGATATGCCAGGCACAGGGTTAGCTTGGGGTCACTCGTGATCCTAGGTCTCAAGTTACGTCAAGGGGGTAGCCTTGGGGCATGACAAACTTGGTATCAGAGCATTAGGTTCAAGAGTCCTAGAATGTCTGAAAGCCACACTAAGTAGAGTCTCTTTCTTGGGTGTGAAGTGCACCACATCGATGAGAGGGAGGCTACAAAGTGTTTTAAGAAAAACTTCACTTTCTTTGCTATTCTTATCGTGCGTGGGTATGATCTCCTTTCTAGTTCATCGTTATGCATTTCAGATCATGACTCCTCGTAGAGCTAACACATGAAATGCTAATGCACGCAATGCTAACGCAGTTCCCCAGTCCCGAACCATGAGGTTATGAATGCAGAATTTCGAAATGTGATCTAGCTCTTGGCTCAAAATGTGGCCAATCAGAAAAATCAGCAGGTCCCAGTTCCTACTAACACTAGTGGTAGATCAGCTGCAGATAGGGTTCGATACTTTGTTCAAATGAATCCGCCTGAGTTTGTAGGGTCGAAGGTTGGTGAGGACCCACAAAACTTCATTGATGAGGTTAAGAAAATTCTTGGATTAATGCAAGTTACTGGACCTGAGAGTGTTGAGTTGGCGTCCTATCAACTTAAGGTTGTGACTCGTATCTAGTTCACTAAGTAGAAAGATAACAGGGGTGCAGATGCAGCTCCTGTGACTTGGGATTGTTTTACTGGAGCTTTCCTAGACAGGCTTTCCCAAGAGAATTGCGAGGAGCTAAGGCACAAGAGTTTATGAACTTGAAGCAGGGTTCTATGTCGGTCCAAGAGCACGGACTGAAGTTCACCCAGTTCTCAAGGTATGCTCCACACATGGTTGCCGATCCAAGGGCACAAATGAGTAAGTTCTTGTTTGGGGTATCCGATCTGGTGAAGACTGAGTGCAGGAATGCTATTCTACTAGGGGATATTTGATTAACATATCAACTACACCTCATCCGATACTAGGTGTAGACGATCGTTAAGCAAGTATAAACCCAACAAGATAGTTGAGGTCGATCCAATAGGGAAGAATTTTGTTTTGAATTCAAGTATTAAGTTAAAACAGTGATTTTTGTAGCCGAATGAATAGACATTAGCGGAAACTATTAACAGAATTAGAAGGGTGACTTAAATGTTAGGATAAAGGGTTTTAAATCAGAAAGCAATTTCAACAATTAATCTAGACTAATCAAATAGGAGAAAGATGCTTGGGGGATTGACCAATCAATTTCTAAACTCAACTCAATGGGTGTTAATTGATAACCAAAAGTACTAACTCTTCATGGGTAAGATAAACTTTAGATGAGGTACTTTTTTCTCGAACAACTTTCTCGTTTCAATTGAGTTCTCTCAAACCTTAATGTGCTAAACATGGAGACCAGCCCACAACCTAACTACATTTACTCTCTCGAGTTGAATACATAGAATGAATCTTGGGATTTACTCTCTCGAGCTGAACCCACCAAGACCCAATAACTATGAGTGTGAACTTATCACCTTAGTTTCACACTTCTTTCTCAAGCAAGCATAAAACACTAAACCATAATGAAAGGACATACAACAGAGCAATTAAAGCACAATAATAAGTCAGACCCACTTCGATTTAGCACTATAATTGATAATAACTAACACCCATTAAGACAAATTCAGCAATTAATCACATTGTCAAACCCCCAAGATTGGGGTTTTAGCTATTCATCATAAAAGCAGAAAATTCAATACCTACTACAAGTTCCATAGCTGGGTGTTGATCTCAAAGTCTTAAAAATGAATAAAATCTCTTTCTATTACAACACCCACTTCAAATTTCTCAAGAAAATCGCTTCAAAACAACATAAATAATGTTTTTGCTCTTTTTTTTTTCTACAATGGCTGAATGCCTTCTCTCACTTCCAAAAATTAATTTATACAGATCTGAGATGTGGCTTTTTTGGGGTTGATCATCCTTGTTCATTGCCTTCTTTCTTCACGCTTTCATCCATCATGCACTGTGACTTTAGGTGGTCTACATCGGGATCGCCGATCACTTATGCGATCCTCCCTTTAGTCCTTTGGCTCGCTAGTTCAACTTCATCTTTGTCTCGTTCAGTGTGTTCGGCGATGCAATCTTGTTTAGCAGATCGGTTCGGTGATCCACCGATATGGAGTACCATTCGCCCAAATTCCTCTTGTTTCAGGCACGGTGCACTGTAAAATTTGGCTAGCTAGGGGCAACTCGGCGATTCGCCGAATTCTCTTGGCGATCATCGGGTTTACTTTTCTTTCTTCTTTAGCTTGTTTTGTTCCTTTTTGTCTGTTAGTATCCTTGATTTAATCCTCAATTCACAAGCTTTATATATCGATTCATAGCACAAATTAACATTTTGGGACACTAAAATTATCAAAACAAAGCCCCAAGTGAGTCCAAACATAGGACTCATCAATATGGTATCTCCAGGCTAATGACTCATGCTCAGTAAGTTGAGGGAGATATGCTTAGAAAATTGGCAAAGGATAATAAAAAGGCCAGAACAGGAAACTATGAATACACAGAACATAAGTAGGACGATGGGAATCTCTCACAGGTTCAACAGAGATCTAAAGCCCCAGAACCTTCATCAGCAAGTGCTCCATCCCCCAGGTTTCGACAGAATCAGAAAGGTAGGGCATCAGGCTATAGGTCTCAAGGTAGTGCTTCAGGTAACAAGACTTACCCAACTTGTCCGAAGTGTGGTAAGAACTATCCGGGCGAGTGTCTTGCAGGCAAGGAAGGGTGTTTTGGGTGTGGTCAGTCTGGCCATAGGTTGAAGGATTGCCGTTCTGCCAGGCTGGGGCAAGGAGGTAACGACAATATGGCTTAGTCTACAGCTCAAGCAGCACCAGAAGGTCGCCCAACTCAGCAAGGTGCTTCATTTGTTACAAGTGGCGGTCATCTCCAGAACAGGTTGTATGCTCTCCAGGCTGGTCAGGACCAGGAAGATTCTCCTGATGCGGTCACTGGTACGTTACGATTCATTCATTTAGATGTTTATGCATTGATAGATACAGGGGCTACAATGTATTTTGTAACACCCTATATAGAAGTAAACTTCGGTGTCAATCTTGAAACTCTCTCAGAAACCTTCTTAGTCTCTACTCCAGTTGGTGACCTAGTTATAGCTAGACGGGTATACAGAAATTTCCGTATCACAGTCTCTAAGAAAGTCACCTCAGCAGATCTTGTAGAGTTAGAAATGGTAGATTTTGACCTTACTCTATGCATGGATTGGTTACATTCCTGTTCTATATGCCTCAGTTGATTGCAGAACTATGATAGTTCGGTTTCAGTTTCCACACAAGCCAGTCTTAGAATGGAAAGGTAGTAGCTCAATGTTTATGTGTCGATTCATTTCTTACCTTAAGACTAGAAAGATGATTTCCAAAGGGTATATTTATCATCTTGTTGGGGTTAAGGATTCAAACTACGAAACCCCAACTCTTGATTCAGTTCCTGTAGTAAATGAGTTTCCATAAGTGTTTCCAAAAGATCTTCTTGGAGTTCCTCCCAAAAGGAAAATCGACTTTGGAATAGACCTCCTTCCAAATACTCACCCCGTTTCAATTCCTCCTTACAGAATGGCTCCCACTACTAAAAAAACAACGTTTAGCGACAGATATTAGCGACGAACACTGTTCCATCACTATATAACAACGGATTTGCGATGGAATAACCATTTTGTTGCGAAATTAACAAATGATTTTTTTATTTATAATATAGCAATGGATTTGCAATGGAATATTTAATCCGTCGCTAAAAATTAGTGCGAAAATTTGGTGCCTAATTTTCCGTACGGATTTAGTAACAAAGTAGTGGTGACAAATTTAATTAATATTGGGCGACAAAATTAGTGACGAAAAAAGGTTGCTAAACTATTAAATATATTTTCATAAAAATTATATTATATAGTGACGAAAATATCCGTCAATATAATTTTCTCTAAATATATATATTTATTTGAAAGCGATGGATGTTAGAATCCGTCACTAATTCTATTGCAAATTTTTTAAAGTGATATATTCTAGGGTACAAAATTTTGAACATTTCATGTCCCTCTCAAGCTAACGCTCTCATGCTTTGAAAGTCACTCTCAAGCTCTGAAACTCCAATGAAGGCTCTCAGAAGCTTCCATATCTTCCCAAGTCTCCATCTCGAAGCTCTGAAGCAAACATTTTGAAGTCTCCATCTCGAAAGGTAAGTGCTCAAACTCTCATATCCATTTCGATTTCATTTAGCTCAAACCCAAACTAAATAGGAGTACCTTTCAACTCTTCTCTATGCAAAATAGGAACCCCAACTTGGAGTTTCGGTCAGATTCTTGCATTTGGATATCAGATTAACTCAACATACCATTGTTTTCTAGTTTCAACTCGACACACCTTTGCTTTCCAGTTGCAAAATATGAACCCTAACTAGGAAAGTTTACCTCGACACTGTGGACGCCCAATTTTGACTGACCTATACCCCTTTCGAAATTGCTTTTCGATTAAATACATATTTTAAAAAACATATTTCGGGTTTAAATATTTAATCTTGTCTAAAAAATTATATATTTTAGTATGCTTGATTTATAAAAATTATTGTAATTATTATTAAAATATATTTATTATTATTAAATTATTATATTTATTGATAGTTAAACTCGAAATATTTATTTTACTTACTTTTTAAAATACCTTTAATGCTTTAATGTGTATACTTTATATGTTTTTTTTAGAAGAATGTTATTAATTAAATAGTAATTTACTTTCTTCCTCTAAATTATTTAAATCATAGCCCACTCTATTCCAATTCATTTAATTCCCTAGTAGAGATGTCAACATGGGTTGGCCCAACCCAATCCAACCCAACCCTAACGGGCTAGATAGTTAAATGGGTTGGGACGGGCTGGCCCTTTTAATTAAAGGGCCGATAAAATAGCAGCCCAATCTAGCCCTAAGCGGGCCACGGGTTGGGACGGGTTGGCCCTTCAACAAAAAAAGGGACAACATTTTCCTCTTAGAAAAGATACGAACGTTGATGTCCGATGGACACGACATCAATAAATACATAAATTCATTCATGAATTATACATACTTCAGTGAATATTTACAAAACAAATACATAATAGCCAAGATACAACATTCATAAGATTCATCCGAGCAAAAAAACATTACATGATCATTATTTCATAAACAAGACAATAAAGGAGAAGTGAAAAATTAGGCATAAAAACAAAAGTAAAAGAGGTCAAAGATTCATAGTAATAATGGAGTAATGAACTTGGGCTAATAAGAAAATTTAGTGGGCTAATGACCCTAAAATGTAAAAGATATGTAAAAAATATAGTCTTGATTTTATATTGATATTTTAAAAATATTTATTGACAAAATCTTAACAACAAAAACACTACTTAAAATATATATAATAAATATTTTTAAAATTCACAGCCCGCGGGCTGGCCTCTGAGGCTTGCGGGTTGGGCCTACGAGGCCAGCGGGCCAAATGAGGCTGCGCTAAAAAGCCTCGTTCCTAAATGGGCTGAACAAATTGAGCCCAATCCCATTTAATTCAAGGGTTGGGTTGGGCCGGCCTAGCGGGCCAAGCCTATTTTGACAGCTCTAATTCCTAGACCTCTATTCAATTTCATTTCAATTTTAACCTCTTATTTCAATTCTGTTGCAATTCTAGCCCTTTTGTTCATTGCAATTATAGCTAATACATTCCAATTTAAGATTTCAACCCAACCCCCATCTTTTAATCCTAACCGTTGATCTCATCCTTTCAATCTTAGCCTCTCATTTCAAAATAATCTTACGGTCAAGATCTAATTCCATAGCTTTCCTATTTTAATCTACAAAAAGACCCAAACCAAAATTCCTCATTCTTCTTCTCTCTAGATCCGCCGCACCCCACCCTCTTCTCTTCCTCCTCGTCTCTTCACTGTCCGCCATCTCTGGCGAGGCAGCCACCCATCATCGTCTGCCATATCCAGTGAGAACAATAGGAGACGTCGATCTCTTCTTCTCTTGCCCCTCTTCGTCCTCTCTCCCATCGCTTTTCTCCGTCCCCTCTCCGCCAGCAGCAGCAGAAAGGCTGCTGCTCTTTCTCTCCTCTCCAACAATGCTGCTCCGATGAACAACAGCTCGGACTGGTAAGCCACCAAGAACTAACGACTTTGAACAGCAGCAGTCGGTGACAACAACCAGCAGCAGCCGCGAGAGCAGCAGACGATGAGCCACCAGTAGTCACACTGGCAGAGATAAAACGCTGCTCCGCCCAGCAAAGCAGCACACTCTGTTCAATGGCTGCGAAAACAAAAACAACCATGGCTACCAACAGACTAATCAGAAAACACGAAGTAAGCTAGTTCTTATTCGATTTCTCTTAAAGGCTCTGATCCAGGTATGTCCTCCTAATACCTATTTGCTATCTATTCAATTCTTTGTTTCATTTAGAACAAACTCTTAGATTTGAAGTGTGATTGTTGTTTGCTTATACTGTGTGAATGTTTCAATTCAAATTTTAGCTTGCTACTGTTGGAATTTGTAGGTTGCTACCGTTGGAATTCCTAACTATCATTTAATGTGATTGTAGTAGGTTACAAATCAAGTGTTATATATTTTGTATGTGAATGTGATGTAATATTACCCTTATTTAGAAATGGGTGTTAAAAAGGACGAACATTGCTATAACTTGTTGTACCAATAGTATTTAGAATTGTACTATAAAATATAAGGGCTATTTTGGTTGGATTTTTCTCTTCGTGGACCTATTTAATTGGCTGTTGAGCACGTGTAACAAGTTGTCATTCGTGTAAAAAAAATCTCTCTCTTAAACGAATAGAGAGACAAACACTGGAATGTTCCATTCCAATTTTCTTTCCTTATGATTCTCATTTAGCTATTTCTCTTAGCTTTACAAACAGAGATAAGATGGAATTGGGTAGTAGGAGGGAATGTCAAAAGGTTATTTAGGTTTGAGCAATCTTGAATTATACAAAATGTAATGTAACAATTAACATGTACACAATTCATGTCATATTGATGATTTGGCTGATTCTGGATGTGTGTTTATTATGTGAATTCACAATCAGAGATCAACGCCAGAGTCGGAGCAATTCTTGTGGGTTAATTGGTTGATAGAATAGCATACAATAGGTTTGAACTAAGGCTTAAAAGCCTCTATCTCACAGTTTAATGCATTGGACTGTTTCATGTTGGAGGAGGTTGTCCTTAAAAAGGAACTTCAAGTTACTCCCTCTAGATGCATATTAACATAAGGAACACAATTTGAAAACTCATTTTTCTCATTTAAACAAGAATTCAAATAGAACATGCACACCATTAGGAGACCATTGAATCTCAAATTCACACAAGACTCCAAAACATGGAACAAGCTACAAGGGACTCTTGGTCTCAAGCTTGAATAGGAATAGAAGGAAAGAGAAAATAATATCAACACTCTCAACAACCTTACTATTCACAAACCATCCCCCACTTAGGAAAAAACCCAACTAAGGCTATCATGAAACAATATAAGGATCTCATCAACACAAAAAGGAACTATAACTTATTGGTACCTACATCCGGATTACTTCCTTGTCCTTGTTAGCTTGAAGAGCATAGAAACGGTTCTTCTTCGGAGCATCAAGATTTCGGCAATTAAGAGAATCTTGTTTTGCCTCCCTTCCCCTAGCCGTAAGAGTAGGACAATCTTTCACTTAGTGATCATTCTTTCCACAACCATAGCACCCACTAATACCAGCAAGGCATTTCCCATGATACTTCTTTCCATAATTGTGACAAGTAGGTTTAGCAAATTGAGATCCACCACCTCTCTCTTGGGTAACCTTAGGAGCACTTGAAGAATCTTTGTTTGGAGCTCTCTTCTTGAACATAGGTTGAACTTGCTCATCGGATCTACCCTTCTTAAAATCCCTATTCACCCAATTAAGTTTGGATTCCTCAATAAATTGAGCATACACAACAAGTCTAGAGATATTCATATCATCATGGAGCATCGCCGTACGACACTCTTCCTTAACTAGGTCGGATACACCGGTAACAAACCTACTCATCTCATCTCTAGGGTTAGACACCAAGGATGTAGCATACTTAGACAATAGGGTAAACTTCCAGGAATACTCCTCCACACTAATATTACCTTGCCTAAGGTTTATAAACTCCTCCACCTTAACCTCCCTTTTCTCACGGGTAAAGTACTTACTAAGGAAAGCTCTCTTAAACTTCTCTTATTCTATAGGACCCGCTTCAACCGGCTTATTTTCTTTCCATTGAGTGAGCCACACTTGGGCCACATCTTTCAATTGGTAGGAAACCAACTCCGCCTTCTCCCTAGAAGTTACTCCCATAGCATCTACTATCTTATAAACTTCATCCAAGAATTCTTGGAGATCTTCTCCCACTTTAGAGCCAAGAAAAAGCGGAGGATTCATTCTCACAAAGTCTCTCAATCTTGAGCCTATGGTACTCTCATTAGCATTCACCCTAGGCCCCACATCTCTATTCACTTGAGCCATCATGGCTCGGGATAGGGTTAGAATGGCCGTCCTAATCTCTTCATTATTCATGTTCGGGGGAACCATCGGAACTTCATTCTCGTGAGGCACTTGGTAACCTTGAACACCTTGATCACCTTGGGGAGGAACTCCCTCATTCACCACTTCCTCTTCCACTCTCCTCGGGTTACCCCTTGTATTCATTTCCTATAAACACAATAGAAGGATTAGCGAAAGGAAACTTATAGAGCTAAAATCTAAGGCACGATTTCAATAATATGAAAGAAGTGTAACTTTCTAATGTCCTATAGCCTCACGCTCATAGATGTGTCGCACCTCACACTGATGAAAAAGACTCTACTAGATGTGGCTTGTGAGACATCGTTCCTAAAAACATTTCCAAAATCTTATGTTGTGATACCAAGTTTGTCACGACTCGAGGGTACCCCTAGTCGTAACACGGCGTACTCGACCCCCAAGGGGTCTAATACAAGCCTTTTAGCATTCATAACATTAGATACATAGAAATGGTGCAGAATTTAAAACTTTTCTTAATAAATACACCATCAAAAGGTATTTATAAAGCAGCGAAATACTAAGTCTCACATGGCCATCTTAGACAAACTTTAACAAGATAGGGTCAAGGCCCTTTACAATTGAAGCCTTAACAAAGTCTTAAACATAAAACTAGAAACATAAAATCCTTGTCCTCGACATATGTGGACATACCAAAAGAGGTCTTGAGAGAACTCTAATCCCAAGCTTCCCTAGAGAATGCAATCACTTGCCAAAACCTACACTTGTAGTAAAAATAGGGAAATATGGGTTAGCACACAAAAATGTACTAAGTATGATGACCATGCAAAAACATGCTTTAAAAGGGACATTTTGTGGAATGTCATGCTTTATGCCATTTTTGTAAAACTTCATGAACCTTGATAGAAGAGGCATAATATAAGTCACAACCAACATACAAAGTCACAAAATTCACATTTGAGTAAAATCGCATATAACCCATTACCTTCACCTTGAGCTTCCACCTCAAGTAACCCTCAAGCTATGCCTTGTGCTATGTATGGGTAGCATCCCATACCAGCACCCCACACTAAGGCACCACCTTAAGGTCACCCAAAAGTGAACTTACCATCAACCTTTCCACCTTTACACAATAAAGAATTTAAGAGACATAAACATTAGATGAATTACATCATCACATTAAGAACAACAACTAAGACAACTCTAAGTCATACTTGTGCAATGTGCAAGTAGCATCCCATACTATTACTCAAACTAAGTACTCCTTTGAAGTCTCATTCGACAAGGCACATTCATATAGAATAGACATGACAAGGAAGTAACTCATAATACAATCCAAGTATAGCATGCATATTTACATCTAAGCATTTAAGCCAACATTCTTCATTTGATTCATTTAGGATATATTCATGCATTTAGAGGACTTTCATACATTTAGTCATTAAGACTTAGAGAACTCACTATAGCCCCTTCAAAGCCTGCTCGTGCAATGTATAGATAGCATCCCATACTATTACCTACACTTTGTAGTACCTATCAAGTAACTAGAATGCACATCTCACGTGATGGGACTAAGCATTTAACCGACATAGACCATGCAAGCTAGACATGAAATCCAATGTATTGTCCCACATCTTCAGGGTTGATCTCCTTGCTGAAGGAAGACCAGTTCAGCCTATATTCCCATATAGTAATTTCATTAATATTAGTGTGCTAGAGAGGGCCAACAACATTAGGCCAACCGACCTAAAGTACTTTTCTCAAGAAAGGGCTACCACCAATAGGCCTACCGTTTCAAGGTACTTTAAGAATAGCTAATTGACTTCCCTAGAGAGAGTCACCACTATTAGGTCTACTATCTCTAAGTCCATCATTTCACACAAGAAGGAGGCAACCACCATTAGGTGTACCGCTTCAAGGTTTAACACACACACAAGGAAAGGCCACCACCATTAGGTTTACCAACCCAAGGTGTTACATTCACATTAGCACCTAGACTCCTCATGAAAGGCCACTAACATTAAGTCTACCAATCCAATGTTTAGACCGGAATACTTCATTAGACATTTATAGAAAGGCTACCAACATTAGGTCTACCAATTCTAGACATTCATTCACAAAGAGGCTACAAACAGTAGGTCAACCAAATCATATTTATTTAGACACTCAAGTCAAAATACATTCATTATTCAAGAGGAGGATGCCTAAGCCTACCAAGTCAAGAGATTACATTCAAGGCTATGATCACAATTCTTCAATTCACCAAAATTAGACATATATGATGAGACAATTCAATAATCCAAATCAATCTAAGCATACATCCACCATCATTCATTCATAATCAACAAACCCACTTCATAAGTCACAATTTAGGAATTTAGAGAAATCATGGCTTCATAGAGTAAAATTATTTTAAATCATCAATTAAACATCAATACAATCATAGTTTATCATTTGAAAATGTTTCATGCAAGAACCCATGAGATTGAGTGAAACTTAGGGTTTTTCATGAAACTTGAAAACTTTGAAACTTCTTTGAAATTGACTCTAGGGTGAAAATTAACCCTAGATGAAGGGTCGCCATACCATATACTTGAAGAATTCCACGAAATTGAAGAAGAAACACCTTGAAATACCCAACCCTAGCTGAAACTTGACCTTGATCTCCAATGTAGTTTTTAGAGAGAAATTTTTGGGAGGAAAGGGTTTTGATTTGAGAGATGAAATTTAACTGAGTGTTTTAATACTCTTAAAATACCGTAAAATAATTAAAATAACTATCCACATACTAATTGGGACTTGAGGTAAATTTACCAATTCACCCCTCACTTGGTCGTGTCTGGACAACATTGCAGGTGCCCATCAACGGCTCCCCATCCACAGACCGTGGATGGGTTGACGCCTCGTATTGGTGGTTCATCATTTAGATCAGAGGCTGGATATTTGGGGCCCTGACCTACGGAGGACATCCATTGGGCGTGGACCTCTTTCGTAGGTCATCCCATTTTTGGCAGCCTCATGGTTTCCTTCGGGTTTTGAGGTTTAAACTTGGGGTCCTCCTCAAGGTCCCATTGGGTGGTCCTTGGGGAGTCATACCTTAACGTTTAATCCCTAAACACCTCAACCATGCATCGGGACAACATTAAACCACATCAAACTTCATCACAAACACAAACGCACACACGTTAGGCTCTAGTTTCACAAGTTTGTGTTTAGGGTCGTTACATTATCCCCCACTTAGGAACATTCGTCCTCGAATGACACTTTAAACACATTAAGGGGGTAATTACTCAAGACTAGCAGCCCACAATCATGCATGCAACATCAATACTAATGCACACAACTAGGAGGAAACATCAACTCCACATCAATAGGCTCAAAACATAACAAAAAGTAGGAACTACATTTAGAAACTCATTATGCATCAAACCATCTCATTTCTCATTTCATTGGAGGAACTTGCTTCTCCAAATCACATCATCCTCATTACAACATTAATAGGCATATTATGCAATTTTCTCATAAAAGCACATTTAGGCATGCTCAACTAGTCAACTCATGAAACATTTAGGGAACTCATCATAGATGTGTATTAACTTGAGGAACACAATTTGAAAACTCATTCTTCTCGTTTAAACAAGAATTCAAATAGAACATGCACAACATAAGGAGACCATGGAAACTAAAATTCATACAAGACTCCAAAACATGGAACTAGCTACAAGGAACTCTTGGTCTCAAGGTTGAATAGGAATAGAAGGAAAGAGATAATAATATCAACACTCTCAACAACCTTACTATTTAGAAACCATCCCCCACTTAGGAGAAAACCTAACTAAGGCTATCATGAAACAACATAAGGATCTCATCAACACAAAAAGGAACTATAACTTACCGGTACCTACATCCGGATTAGCTTCCTTGTCCTTGTTAGCTTGAAGAACATAGAAATGGTTCTTCTTCGAAGCATCAAGATTTGGGCCATTAGGAGAATCTTTTTTGGACTCCCTTCCCTTAGCCGTAAGAGTAGGAGAATCTTTCAACCTACTTTCCATTAGTCAAGAAGAGGGCACCTAAGCCTACCAATTCAAGATACTTCATTCATGATCACATTCATCAATACAAGAAAAGGATGCATTACCCTACCAATTCAATGTATCACATTCATCATTATAGAACACTTCACATTCCATCATCTTCATTCATGAGTGTTAAGAGAGAATATGCTATCAATCAACAACACAACAACACCATTAGGTCTACCAACCCAAGGTGTTACATTCACATTAGCACCTAGACTCCTCATGAAAGGCCACTAACATTAAGTCTACCAATCCAAGGTTTAGACCAGAATACTTCATTAGACATTTATAGAAAGGCTACCAACATTAGGTCTACCAATCCTAGACATTCATTCACAAAGAGGCTATATACAGTAGGTCAACCAAATCATATTTATTTAGACACTCAAGTCAAAATACATTCATTATTCAAGAGGAGGATGCCTAAGCCTACCAAGCCAAGAGATTACATTCAACCTACTTTCCATTAGTCAAGAAGAGGGCACCTAAGCCTACCAATTCAAGATACTTCATTCATGATCACATTCATCAATACAAGAAAAGGATGCATTAGCCTATCAATTCAATATATCCGATTCATCATTATAGAACACTTCACATTCCATCATCTTCAATCATGAGTGTTAAGAGAGAATATACTATCATTAAACAACGCAAACACTCTATACAAGATCATCATTCTATCATTGAAATCACATGTAAATACTTCACACTATACATTCCCAAATACAATATCATGTTAATACTTCAATTCATCAAACTATGCCTTATAGGCCATGATCACAATAAATTAAGTAATTAAACACCTCCACCTTTCAAGTGGATCAACAATTCAATTACAAGTCTACTTTAACATGAAATTAGGTCAAACTTTCCCTTTCAAGGCTATGATCACAATTCTTCAATTCACCAACAATTAACCATAATTAGACATATATGATGATATAATTCAATAATCCAAATCAATCTAAGCATACATCCACCATCATTCATTCATAATCAACAAACCAACTTCATAAGTCACAACTTAGGAATTAAGAGAAATCATGGCTTCATAGAGTAAAATCATTTTAGATCATCAATTAAACATCAATATAATCATAGTTTATCATTTGAAAATTTTTTATGCAAGAACCCATGAGATTGAGTGAAACTTAGGGTTTTTCATGAAACTTGAAAACTTTGAAACTTCTTTGAAATTGACTCTAGGGTGAAAACTAACCCTAGATGAAGGGTCGCCATACCGTATACTTGAATAATTCCATGAAATTGAAGAAGAAACACCTTGAAATCCCCAACCCTAGCTTAAACTTGACCTTGATCTCCCATGTAGTTTCTAGAGAGAACTTTTTGGAATGGAAGGGTTTTGATTTGAGAGATGAAATCTAAATGAGTGTTTTAATACTCTTAAAATATTGTAAAACACTTAAAATAACCGTCCATATACTAATTGGGACTTTGGTTAAATTTACCAATTCACTCCTCACTTGGCCGTGTCTGGACAGCATTGCAGGTGCCAATCAACGGCTCCCTATACACGGACCGTGGATGGGTTAACGCCTCATATTGGTGGTTCGTCGTTTAGGTTAGAGGCTGGCCATTTGGGGCCCTAACCTATGGAGGCCATCCACGGGGCGTGGACCCCTTCCGTAAGTCACCCCATTTTTGGCAGCCTCATGGTTACCTTAGGGTCTTGGAGATTTAAACTTGGGGTCCTCCTCAAGGACCCTTAGGGTGGTCCTTGGGGAGTCATACCTTGATGTGTAACCCCTAAACACCTCAACCATGCATTGGGACAACATTAAACCACATCAAACCTCATGACAAACAAAAATGCTCACACGTTAGGCTCTAGTTTCACTAGTTCATTTTTAGGGTCGTTATAGGGTGTAATCAATGATTACTCCCATAGTGCCTCCTGCTACTAATAATGTGGACGACGTTGATCTCTCAATTTCAAGTGATGACGGTCGTATTCCTTAGTCTCCCTCAACTTTAATTTTTGATGTTGTCTAGTTTTTTTGGAAACTACAAATTGTGTAGTACCAATATTTTATGAACCTAGAAGTTCATTTAAGAATAGTTGATAGATCACTTTGGATATTTTGAACAAAAAATGTGTGGTTTGGGTTTCACTATTCTATTATTTTGGACCGTGTGTGAGTATTATTTTATATGAATGTTGGTTGATGAGTCCGAGATTTGGACTCATTTGGGGCTTTGTTTTGATAGTGTTAGTGTCCTCAAATGCCTAATTTATTCTATAAACTGATGTTAAGGCCTTGATTTCCAGGTATGTGGACTAAGGAGCAAAGCAAGGACACTAACAGGCAAAAAGGAACTGAACAAGCTGAAGAAGTTGGGAAGAGCAATATTGGTAATCGCCAAGACCACTCGGCGAACTATCGAGTGGCTCTTCAGACAGCCTAACGTTCCAATGTGCCAGTCTTGAGGAAAGAAACCATGTCGGCGACAGAAATGGGCAATCGCTGAATTGCCGATCGGATCTGCAATGACAAAATGGATCACCCAAAGTTACAGGACTTGAGGATGCTGAGAACTAATGGAAAATGGTGATGGAAGAAAGCAAAGGGCGGATCGTCGAACCACTCAGTGAGCCTGACTTACCTCGCCTAATGGATTTTTAGGACAAATTTTGGGCAACTATAAATTGGATTTTAAATGTAATTTTGGGGAGTTCTCTCCCATATATTACAGTTACCATTCTAGACTTAGAGTTTTCTCTTGATTTTTGAGTTGGAATTGTATAATTTGGGATTATTTGGAAAGTGGGTCTTTGAATTTCATTCTTAGAAATCATTGTAAAGGCTTGCAGACTCTTACCCAGATCATGGCTAATGCATTTGGTAATCGTTTATCTATTTTTATGATGTGTAGCTAAAACCCCAATTCTTGTGGTGTGCTCATGTGTTTATTTTGTCTAATTATCGTATGGGTATTGTTGTTTGATGATGAAATTGCTATTTTAATATGGGTTTAATCATTATCTGAGTTTTAATTTGTGAATTGTAGTTACAAATGCAATTCTATTTTTGAGTTCTTATCTTGCTTGAGAAAGAAGTTTCGGGACCAAAGCTTTTGATTAATAATTTGTGGGTATTGGTTTAATAAGGGTTTAGCTCGAGAGAGTGAATCTTAAATGCAATCTTACCCATCTAGCTCGAGAGAGTGGATGTATTAAGGTTGTGGGCTAGTTATCTTGTTAAGCTTGCTGATGTTTGAAAGAAATCACTTGAGCCGTAATAGTTGTTCGAGAGAAAACTATTGTACTTAAAGTCCAGCCTACTCATTGTGTTTCAGCAAATCATCGTTAGATTTCAATTACCCATATAGCATAATTAGCCTATAATTGATCACATCCCAAAAACTCCTCTCCACATTGTTATTTCCCCTATTTTCATTGTTGTTTCAACTGTTCATTGCAAAACCAAACTCCCCATCTGATATTAGTTGTCACCCTTTAGATTTACTTGTATGTCTTCGATAATTTTTATTCCTATAACCGTTTAGAACACGCTTGTACTTCTTAATTGAATTTTACACACGTACCGCTCCCTGTGGGTTCGATCCCAACTCTTCATTGGGTTTTATGAATGTTGGTTTTTTAAGAGTATTAAGTAATTTACATTGAATTCATTTCAGCGGTGCATATTTAAAATAAATAAATCAAATAGTTTTAGATGAAAAAATTTTAGCAACAAATTTAGCAACTATTTGGTCGTTGCTATGAAAAGAATGTTTGTGATGAACTAGCGACAGACTAGCGACAAACTTTTAAGGGCCACATATGCTGGCTCAAACGATAAAATATGTTGTGACGGACTAGAAACCAATATTTCGTCGCAAATTTATCCAAAATGATGAAATGAATAGTGAAATTAGCACCAAAACTATATAAATATAATGATGGACCAGTCCGTCGCTAACAAGTGGCGACAAAATTTGTTCGTGAGTATAACGTCGCTAAACTTTCGAGGGAACTCATTTTTTCATCACTAAGAGATTATTAACGAGTGTAATAGTAACAGTCAACAATCCATCGCTAATCATGTTTAGTGACGGAATATCATAGATTAGCGACGAATTTTACCCGTCGATAAACACAATTGTTTTTGTAGTGTCCAACCAAGATTAAGGAATTGAACGAGTTGTTGAAAGACCTTCTAGATAAGGGCTTCATCTGACCTAGTATTTCTCCATGAAGTGCTCCAGTGTTTTTCGTGAAAAAGAAATATGGTTCTCTTCGAATGTGCATTGAATATCGGAAGTTGAACAAAGTCACCATAAAAAATAAGTATCCCATCCCCAGGATTGACGAATTGTTCGACCAACTTCAGGGTGCTAGTTACTTTTCTAAGATAGACCTCAGATCCGGCTATCATCAGCTCAGAGTTAAAGATAGTGACATTCTGAAGACAACTTTCAAAACTCGGTATTATCACTTTGAATTTGTAGTTATGTCTTTTAGATTAACAAATGCTCCTGCAACTTTCATGGACTTAATGAACAGGGTGTTCAAACAGTATTTTGATTTGTTCATCATTGTCTTTATTGATGATATCCTCATTTATTCTTGGAATGATGAGGAGTATGGAAATCATCTGAGAGTTGTTCTGCAAATCCTTAAGGATTGCCAGTTATTCGCTAAGTTCAGTTAATGTGAATTCTGGTTACAGTTTGTTCCTTTCCTTGGTCATGTGGTATCCAACGAAGGGATCCGAGGGGATTCTTAGAAAATTAAGGCAGTACAACAATGCCCCAGACCCATCTCCCAAATAGATGTCAGAAGTTTCTTGGGTTTGGCAGGGTATTACAGGAGATTTGTTGAAGAATTTTCATCCATAGCTTCCTCATTGACTAAGTTGACTTAGAAGAAGGTCAAATTTCAGTAGTTAGATGAGTGTGAGAAAAGCTTCACAGAACTCAAGACTAGGTTAACTACAACTTCGCTCTTGACCATACCAGATGGTTTAGACGGTTATGTGATTTATTGTGATGCATCGAGGGTCGGCCTAGCCTGTGTGTTGATGCAACAAGGTAAGGTCATTGCTTATGCTTCTAGACAACTTAAGGTTCATGATAAGACCTACCCGACTCATGACCTTGAGCTTGCAGTCGTAGTATTTGCCCTAAAGATTTGGAGACACTCCTCGTATGGTGTTCATGTTGATGTATTCATAGATCTTAAGAGCCTCCACCATGTGTTTACCCAGAAAAAGTTGAATCTTCGTCAGAGAAGATGGCTTGAATTCCTCAAAGACTATGACATGAATATGCTTTACCATTTTGGTAAGGCCAATGTAATGGCTGGTGCTCTCAACATATTGTCTAAGGGTAGTGTAGTACATTTTGAGGAAGAAAAGAAAGTGTTAGCAAAAGATGTTCACCGGCTTGCTCAGTTAGGAGTTGGCCTTACAGACATGTTAGATAGTGGTGTGCTAGTTCAGAATAGATCATAATCTTCATTTGTAGTGGAGCTTAAGGAAAAACAGGGTAGTAATCATATATTACTTCAGTTGAAAAGTGCAATCCATTAGAGGAAAGTTTAGGTTTTCTCCCAAGAGGGAGATGGTGTGCTTCGTTACCAAGGTCGCTTGTGTGTTTCTAATGTGGGTGAGTTGAGGCAAAAGATCCTTACAGAGGCTCATAACTCCAGGTATTCTATTCATCCAGGTGCCACTAAGATATACCGTGTTCTACGGGAAGTCTTTTGGTGGAACAGTATGAAGAGGGACATAGCAGATTTTGTGACTAAGTGTCTTAATTGTCAACATGTTAAGGTAGAACATTAGAAACCAGGAGATATGACTGAAAAGATTAACATTCCTACATAGAAGTGGGAAGTGATATATATGGACTTCATTACGAGTTTACCTCGTACTCGAAGACAACATGGCTCCATTTGGGTGATAGTGAACATAGTTACTAAGTCCGCTCACTTCTTGGCTATCAAGACTATAGATTCAATGGAGGACTATGCCAAACTCTACATCGATGAGATAGTCAGGCTACATGGGGTATCCTTGTCTATCATCTTAGATAGAGGTCCTCAATTTACCTCTAATTTCTGGAAATCGATTTAGAAAGGTCTTGGTAGTCAGGTAAATCTCAATACATCATTTCATCCACAGACGGATGGTCAGGTAGAGTGTACCATTCAGACCTTAGAGGACATGTTTAGAGCTTGTGTGATCAATTTCAAGGGTAGTTGGGATGATTACATACCTCTCATAGAGTTTGCCTATAATATAATAGCTTTCATTCAAGTATTAGATGGCCCCGTATGAGGCACTATATGGGTGTAGATGCAGGTCCCTGACTGGTTGGTTTGAAGTAGGTGAAGAAGCCTTGATTGGTCCATATTCAGTTCATGAGGCTATGGAAAAGGTTCATATCATTAGAGATAGACTAAAGATAGCCCAGAGTCATTAGAAGTCCTATGCAGATGTGAGGAGAAGGGACTTAGAGTTTGAAATTGATGATTGGGTTTTCCTGAAGGTGTCACTTATGAAAGGGGTGATGAGATTTGGCAAGAAAGGGAAGGTCAGTCCTAGATATGTAGGTCCTTACAGAATCTTGAAAAAGGTTGGTAATGTGGCTTATGAGTTAAAGTTTTCGGTAGAACTAGCAGTGGTTCATCCAGTCTTTCACATTTCCTTGTTAAAGAAATATGTGGGTGATTCAGCATCGAAAATACCATTAGAGAGTGTGGCTGTAAAGGATAGTCTCATTTTTAAAGAGGTGCCAAATGAGATTCTTGACCGTCAGGTTTGTAGGCTGAGAAATAAAGAGGTCGCTTCAATGAAGGTTTTCTGGAGGAGTCAGTTCGTAGAGGGAGCTACTTGGGAAGAAGAAGTAGCCATGAAGGTCAAGTATCCTCCTCTCTTTCTTTCCGATTTCATTTCAGCTTGTGGTAATTGTTCCTCTCCAGTCACTTAGTTTACTCTTGCATAAATTCTATCTCAGTATCTTGTTCCTTCAGTTGTTCTTGCATTTCAACATATTTGCAACGATCTTGGAACCCAGTTCAATTAGATATCAATTGATAGTAGTTAGTGGTAGGGATAGCAGCTCTTTCCCTCCACTCAGCTAGTTTAAACTTCATTCGAGGATGAATGTTCCCAAGGGGGAGATAATGTAACTGTCACTCCCCGAGACTACACCCCGGACGTGGCTGGCACTCGAAGACCATTGCTTGCCCCAAGTGAACCCCTGGCCTGGCATACTTAACTCAGCGGAAGACAATAATCATACATATAATGATCAATAACACTTAACTGAACTAAATAATAAAATAACTCAGAATGTTGAAAGGTTAAACATTCAACTTGGCCAAAAGTGGCAACCCAAGTCTTGACAATAAGAAATGATAATGAAAAGACTCAAAGGACTAACATCTGGCTGTCTATAAAGCCTCTAAAACAAATGAGATGGATGTTGGGACAACCACACAACATCCTAATGAACTAACTAGAAAGCAATGAAAATAGATCCTCCAGAATGTAAGGAGGCTCACCGACTGACTCTAAACTGCTCACTGCTGTAATGCCGATCCTAGTTATCAGTGTCTGCATCATAAGACGATACAGGCCAACTGGCATCGGTAGATTGAATGTACTTGTATGCGAGTTGGAATCCTAAAACAACATAGGCTTGAAAGGAAATCTGAAAGAAACACTTACCTTGGCTATTCTCAACTCATGAATACTTAACTGAACTCATTTCAATATAAAGCAGTTTAAAACAAGTGCAATATAAAGAAAAGCTATTTAAAAACATAATGTCCACTCTGTGTATATACAAAGATACAATATAGCTCTGAAATATATGTAAAAATATAGTAAACTGATGTATATAAAAATACAATAACTTCTGTGGGAGTTTCTCTAACCGACAACCATCGTATAAGAGCTATATTGATGATACAACGATCTACCTCACGCTGCTAGCGCATCCTATACCCGGCCAAAGGTATAGGACCTGAACTATTAAGTGGATCCACTAGTCTATTGTGAAAAGGGTTCATCTAAAAAGTATGACCCTTTTCTACCCATGGTGAGATGTGAGTTATCTGAACTCATGCTCGCCCCCAATTCGGTGGTCAATACTACTCCCAAAATATACTAGCTCTTATGTTTTAAAAAAAGCAAACTTTTTCTGTGATTTGAGATTACTGCTAAAAAACATAGCTCTAAGGCTATCTTGGAAATTTCAGTTTCCCTTCTTGCTTCATTTGGAAATCTCAGTTTCCGTTCATATTAAAATGTGAAAACATTTTTAAATCTCTTCGGGAATACATAGTCCCCATATAGTTCTTTGAAGAGAAGATCTTCAACTTTATTTCTTTATTGAACTCAAAACTTAAGTCTTAAAACAAAGTTAAAACATTTGTGAAAGTCTCTTGGAAAACATTAAGAACTTATCTTAACTTGACTATTAACTGATCATGACTTGACTCTTAACTGATCGTTGAAATGAATTATGGATTCAAGGATTAAGAGTTGGGTTTGGAAAGATCTCATGTTGTTTAGGAATGAATTTAGATAGCGAAACATGAGAAAAGACCAAAAATCAAGATTTGAAGGTGGGTCCGCGACGCGGAGGCATAATTTAATTTTGGTTTCGAAAAGGTCTTTTGAGGCAGAACACCTCGTGTCAACTCCGCTACGCAGCGCAGAATTTTTCAAAACTGGGCACTAGAAGCGCGGCCACCACCTAATTTCGTCCGACGAAATTTCTTCTTCGTTTTCCAATCCCAATTCACCCAAACTCGGTTCTTTTTCTCAAATTACTTTTAGATACAGATAACCAGCAAATGTACCTAAGAACCTAACTTGAAACGACTCTATGATGTGACGTAACAAACTGAGAAACTTCCCAACTCAGTCAAATTCAAGAACAATATATGAATTCAAGAATAGATATTAAGATCATCAATATTCAAATTCTTTTAGGTCGAATCCAAACTGAAATTAATATGCTTGACACATGGGAGAACGATCCCAACGTTATGAGAGCCTTACATACCTGGTAGAAGCAAATCCTTGGCGAAACACCAACTTCCTTGATCCATCTTGATGAATTTGCCCTTTTCCCTTTCTTCTTTTCTCTTCTCTTTTCTCTTCTCTTTTCTCCTTAGCCCTAGCGTGAAATCTCAAATTCTAAAACTGACTAAAATATGATTTGACCCATATTAAACTCCTAAAAATGGATTAAAATAATAGGGCAATGAAAAGACTAAATACCCATTAAAATTCTGGATTGGACATTTTCTTAATCTAACAGCCCCACTTCCAAAAAACATAACTCACTCATACGAACTCGGAATCACACAAACATGGTGGCATTGGAAAGATCATTCCAAGGGCTTTCCAACCTTATCTAGAACTACAACTAACTCATCTTGAGCTAGTAGTTATGATCGTTTGAAGTTGACAAAAAACTAACTTTAACTTATTTAAAAATTTCCAAATTTCCTCCTCCTTTCCATAAGTAACTATTTCCAGATTTTTTTAACTTCCTTCTAGTTCTATCTAGTTGCGAGATATTACAATATCTCCTCCTTGGGAACATTCGTCCTCCAATGAGATTACTCTTAATAGGCTAAGGGTGGTAACAACAAGTTCAACCATCCCAAAAGTAATTGCAAACAAAGAACATGCTCATTCATAATTTCGATAGTACTAAGAAGAAAATTAGTACCTTGGTCTGCATTTTCTTCGGATTCAAAGAGATGTGGATATCTCTTCTTCATATCCTCTTCAGCTTCCCAAGTAGCTTCTTCAACAAATTGGTTCCTCCAAATGACTTTGACTGATGCAACCTCTTTTGTCCTCAACTTACGAACTTGACGATCTAGAATGTGAACCGGAATCTCCTCATAAGATAAGTCGTCCTTGATCTCAATATATGACAATGAAGTATCGCCCATGCACTTCTTAAACATGGAGATGTGAAACATCGGATGAACCGCTGCTAGCTCTTGTGGTAGCTCCAACTCATAAGCTACATTGCCCATCCTTTTGGATATTCGATAAGGTCCAATATACCGGGGACTAAGCTTCCCCTCCTTACCAAATCTCATAACACCCTTCATGGGTGAAACTTTCAAATATACCCAATCATCTACTTCGAACTCTAACGCCCTTCTCGTGACATCAGTGTAGGATTTTTGACAACTCTGTGCCGTTTTCAACCTCTCTTGAATCACTCTGACCTTCTCCATAGCTTGGTAAACTAAATCTGGTCCTATCAACCCTGCTTCACCAACTTCAAACCATCCAATAGGAGATCTGCATCTTCTCCCATAAAGAGCTTTATAAGGAGCCATTTGGATGCTAGAGTGATAACTGTTATTGTAAGCAAACTCAATAAGAGGTAGGTGATCATCCCAATTACCTTTGAAATCGATCACACAAGCCCTCAACATATGTTCTAATGTCTGAATAGTGCGCTCTGCTTGCCCATCAGTCTGAGGATGAAATGCAGTACTTAAGTTCACCTTTGAACCCAAGCCTTTCTGAAACGATTTCCAGAACTGTGCAGTAAATTGTGCCCCTCTGTCCGAAATAATGGAGACTAGAACTCCATGAAGTTTTACCACCTCTTGAATATATAACCTGGCATAATCTTCTGCTGAATTGGTAGTCTTTACTAGCAAAAATTGAGTTGATTTCGTCTTTTTGTCGATAATCACCCAAATAGAATCATACCGTCTAAGAGACCTTGGTAAATCTGTCATGAAATCCATATTGATCATCTCCCACTTCCATTCAGAAAGTTCTATAGTCCGAGCCAAACCACTGGGTGTTTGGTGCTCAACTTTCACTTGCTGGCAATTTGGGCACTTAGCAGCAAATTCTACAATGGCCTTCTTCATGCTATTCCACCAATAAACTTCTCTCAAGTCACGATACATCTTTGTGGAACCCGGATGAATGGAACCCATCTCCCCCTTGTTCAAAAGCTAACATTTTATGCTTTTGAACATTTGCCTTCAACTCAAGCAAAATGGGATCGTGGTCTTATTTTTCATTAACATTTGACACTAGTGATGATTCAGCCCCATTCATCACCACTATTCCTCCTTCTATGGAATCCATAAGTCGGACTCCTAAGCGTGCAAGCCTATGCATATTTTTTGCTAACTCTCTTTTTTCATCCTCAACATGGGTGGTACTACCCATAGACGACCTGCTCAAGGCATCAGCAACAACATTAACCTTACCTGCGTGATTTAATACTCATGTCATAATTCTTGAGTAATTCTAACCATCTCCTTTGTCTGAGATTAAGCTCTTTCTGAGTGAACACATATTGAAGGCTCTTATGATCAGTGATTATATCTACATGAACACCAGACAAATAATGGAGCCATATCTTCAAAGCGAATACCACAACAACCAACTCTAAGTGATTGGTTGGGTAGTTCTTCTCATGAACCTTCAACTATCTAGAGGCATAAGCCATAACTTTGTCATTCTACATTAAGACACAACCCAAACTAACTCTAGATGCATCACAATACACCACAAAACCTTGAGTACCTTCTGGTAAGGTCAAAACTAGGGCAATAGTCAACCTCTTTTTCAATTCCTGAAAGCTTTTCTCACAAGCTTCAGACCATTGAAATTTCATTGTTTTCCGAGTCAATTTCGTCAAAGGGGACGAAATGGATGAAAAACCCTTTACAAACCTTCTATAAAAGCCAGCCAAACCCAAGAAACTCTTAATATCAGTTGGAGATATGGGTCTAGGCCAATTCTGCACTGCCTCAATTTTCTGAATATCAACTTTAATTCCCTCTCCAAACACAATATGGACTAAGAATGCTACAGACTCAAGCCAAAATTCACACTTAGAGAATTTAGCATATAAATCCTTATCTTTCAAAGTCTGAAGAACTATTCTGAGATGACTAGCATGATCTTCTTCATTCCTTGAATAGATTAGTATGTCATCAATGAAGACAATAACAAACATATCTGAATAAGGTTTGAATTCTCTATTCATAAAATCCATGAACGTTGCTGGTGCATTAGTCAAACTAAAGGACATGACTAAAGACTGATAATAACCATATCAGGTTCTAAAAGTTGTCTTTGGAATATCACATTCCCTTACTCTTAACTGATGGTAACCTGATCTGAGGTCGATTTTCGAGAAACAGGAAGAACCCTAAAGCTAATAAAAAAAATCATCAATCCTTGGAAGAGGATACTTATTCCTGATGGTAACCTTGTTCAACTGATGGTAATCTATACACATCCTAAGGGAACCATCCTTCTTTCTCACAAATAAGACTGGAGCGCCCCAAGGTGAGACACTTGGTCGACTAAAGCCCTTATCTAAAAGATCCTTTAACTGCTGTTTTAACTCTTTTAACTCTGCTAGTACCATTCTATATAACAGAATGGATATCAGATGAGTCTCTGGAAGAAGATCTATACCAAAGTCTATCTCTCTCTTAGGATTCTGGGAAAATCATTCGGAAAGACTTTTGGAAACTTTTTTACTATTAGAACTGATTGAATAGGAGGTATCTCAACACTAGAGTCATTAACTCAGACTAAGTGATAGACACACCCCTTAGAAACTAACTTCCTTGCCTTAAGGTACGAAATGAAACGACCCTTAGGCACTGCTGAACTACTTTTCCACTCTAAGACTGGCTCATTTGGAAACTGAAACTTGACTACTCGTGTTCTATAATCAAATGAGGCATAACAGGCGTGAAGGCAGTCCATACCAAGAATGACATCAAAATCACCATGTCTAACTCAATTAAATCAGCCATGGTACTATTGTGATTGACGAAAATGGGACAATCACGATAGACTCTCTCTGCTAGGATAGACTCACCAACAGGCGTATAGATGCTGAATGGTTCACTAAGTTGCTCAGGAATAACATCAAAGTTCATGGCAACATATGGGGTTACAAAAGATAAACTCGCTCCTGGATCTAGCAAGTCATAAACAGTAAAGTCAAAGACTTGAATCATACCAGTGACAACATCTGGTGAATACTCTTGCTCTTGGTGACTGTTGATAGCATATAAGCAGTTTGTTCCTCCGCCAGTACCAGAAGTATCCTCTATAGGTGCAATTCTGTCGGTGGACCAACTGAAGAAGATTGGGCTCTATTGCCCCTATTACCATTTCCCTGCTTGCTCTTTGAACACTCTTGCATGAAATGCCCAGTCTGGCCACACTTGTAACAACCAGTGGAGCCCTCACGACAAATACCTGAGTGGTTCCTACCACCCTTGGCATAGGCAGGAGGCTTACTACCCCTTTGCACCACACTACCTTGAGAATAGTCAGGCTTAGCTCTGGAATTCTGACCATTGTACTCACCTTTGTTCTTAGGTGCAGGTGCACTAGCAGATGATGGAGCAGGTCTCTTCTGTTTTTGTTGGAAGGATGACCGGTTGGCATTACTCTTCTGCTGCCCGGACACATTCCATGTCTTAGCCATCTTGTTCTTGAACTCCTCTCTATCCCTTAGTTTCTCTTCCTCTACTTGCTGCACATATACCATCAACCTCGAAATGTCCATGTCCCCAATAAGCATTGCTGCCCGGTCCTCTTTGCTTGATTGACGGGACAACCCAGCAACAAATAGACTCATCCTACACCTCATGTCTGAAACCATTTTCGGAGCATAGCGAGACAGTTGAGTGAATTTCAACCCATACTCATGAACACTTAAAATATCTTACTTATGTGTGAGGAACTCACGTACCTTAGCCTCTTTCAGTTCCCGGGGAAAGAAACTCCCCAAGAAAACCTCTTCAAAACATGCCCAACTCGCAGGTGGTGCATCTTTAGCTCTACCCCCTTTCCACTGATCAAACCAAGTCCTAGAAACATTTTTCATCTGATATGCAGCTAGCTTAACTCTCACAATATCAGTAACATGCATCACATCGAACACCTTTTTCAGTTCCTCAATGAAGTTCTCTAGATCCTCTACAGTGCTGAACCAGTGAAACTTGGGGGGGATTCAATCTCAAGAACTCACGAATCCTTAAAGTGTCATCCTCTTCTTGCCGAGCTCCTCTTTGCTGTCCAGCTTGGTTTGTCACAACTTGACTGAGCACCCTTATAGCCTCTTTGAACTCAGCATTAGTAACTTCTCCTTGCGGTTGCACTTCAGATGCATTGGGTAACTCTTGTTCGTCAACATTCCTCCTAGCTGGACGACCTCTAACTGCTCTTCGTGGAGGCATGATTATCTGAAACACACGCAGGCACGAATTAGAGGGAAACTATTTTTAGAGATCAACTCTAACGCACGAAATGAGTGTGAAAGAAGTGAAGGAATTCCAAAATGTTGCAGCCTCCTAATTATAGATATGGCGCGCTCCACACCGATAACTAGGACACTAGAGACACGACTTCATATACTCCCTAGGACTCTTGAACTATGTGCTTTGATACCAACTTTGTCACACCCCGTGTCTACACCCCGGACATGTATGGCACTCGAAGACCATTGCTGGCCCTAAGCGAACCTCTGGCTTAGCTTGATTAACTCAGCGGAAGACAATATTCATACTTATAATGGTCAATAACACTTAACTGAACTGAATAATAAAATAACTCAGAATGTTTAAAGGTTAAACATTCAACTTGGCCAAAAGTGGCAACCCAATTCTTCACAATAAGAAATGATAATTAAAAGACTCAAATGACTAACATCTGATTGTCTATGAAGCCTCTAAAACAACTGAGATGGATGTTAGGAAAACCACAACAACATCCTAATGAACTAACTAGAAAGCAATGAAAATAGATCCTCCGGAATGCAAGGAGGCTCACCGACTGACTCTAAACTGCTCATTGGATCAACAGTGCGCTGGAATGTCGATCCTAGTTACCGGTGTCTGTATCATAAGACGATGCAGGCCAACTGATATCAGTAAATTGAATGTAAGTATGCGAGTTGGAATGCTAAAACAATATAGGCTTGAAACGGAATCTAAAAGAAACACTTATCGTGGCTCTTCTCAACTCATGAATACTTAACTGAACTCATTTCAATATAAAGCAGTATAAAACAAGTGCAATATAAAGAAAAGTTGTTTAAAAAGATGATGTCAACTCTGTGTATATACAAGGATACAACATAACTCTGAAATGTATGTAAAAATACAAAAATTGATGTATATAAAAATACAATAACTTCTGTGGGAGTTTCTCTAACCGACAACCATCACATAAGAGCTATAGTGATGATACAATGATCTACCTCACGCTGCCAGCGCATCCTATACCCGACCAGAAGTATAGGACCTGAACTACTAAGTGGATCCACTAGTCTATTGTGAAACGGGTTCATCTAAAAAGTATGACCGTTTTCTACCAATGGTGGCTACATGGTTTTATGGAAACATGAGTTATCTAAACTCATGCTCGCCCCCAATTTGGTGCTCAATACTACTCCCAAAATATACTAGCTCTTATGTTTTTTTTTTAAAAAAACATATTTTTTCTGTGATTTGAGATTAGTGCTCAAAAACATAGCTCAAAGGCTATCTTGGAAATCTCAGTTTCCCTTCTTGCTTCATTTGGAAAACTATTACTCTTTTCTGAAAACTATCCCGAAGGCTCTTTGGAAATCTCAGTTTCCGTTCATATTAAAATGTGAAAATATTTTAAAATCTCTTTGGGAATAGTCCCCATATACTTCCTTGAAGAGATGATCTTCAACTTTACTTCTTTATTGAACTCATAACTTAAGTCTTAAAACAAAGTTAAAACATTTGTGAAAGACTTTTAGAAGAGTTTAAGAACTTATCTTAACTTGACTATTAATTGATCTTGACTTGACTCTTAACTGATCCTTAAATTGAATTATGGATTCAAGGATTAAGATTTGGGTTTGGGAAGATCTAATGTTGTTTAGGAATGATTTTAGATAGCTAAACATGAGAAAATACCAAAAATCAAAATTTGAAGGTGGGTCCGCGATGGGGAGGCATAATTAAATTTTGGTTTTGAAAATGTCTTTTGAGGCAGAACATCTCGTGTTAGCTCCGTGACACGGAGCAAATTTTTTCAAAACTGGGCACTAGGCGCGCGACGCGCGGCCACCCCCCTAATTTCGTCCGACGAAATTTCTTCTTCGTTTTCCAACCCCAATTCACCCAAACTCGGTTCATTTTCTCAAATTACTTTTATATACAGATACCCAGCAAATGTACCTAAGAACCTTACTCGAAACGGCTCTATGATGCGATGTAACAAACTCATAAACTTCCCAACTCTGTCAAATTCAAGAACAATATATGAATTCAAGAATAAATATCAAGATCATCAATATTCAAACTCTTTTAGGTCGAATTCAAACTGAAATTAATATGCTTGGCATGTGGGAGAACGATCCCAGTGTTATGAGAGCCTCACATACCTAGTAGAAGCAAATCCTTGGCGAAACACCAACTTCCTTGTTCGATCTTGATGAATTTGCCCTTTTCTCCTTCTTCTTTTCTCTACTCCTTTCTCCTTAGCCCTAGCGTGAAATCCCAAATTCTAAAACTGACCAAAATATGATTTGACCCATATTAAACTCTTAAAAATGGATTAAAATAATAGGGCAATGAGAAGACTAAAATACCTCTTAAAATTCTGGATTGGACATTTCCTTAATCCAACAGCCCAACTTCCAAAGGGCATAACTCATCCATACGAACTTGGAATAGCGCAAACTTGGAGGTGTTGGAAAGATCGTTCCAAGAGCTTTCTAACTATATTTGGAACTACACCTAACTCATCTTGGCTAGTAGTTATGGTCGTTTGAATTTGACCAAAAACTCACTTTAACTTAAAAATTTCCAGATTTCCTCCTCCTTTCCAAAAGTAACTGTTTCCAGATTTTTAAACTTCCTTCTAATTCTTTCTAGTTGCAAGTTGTTACAGTAACACCCCAGATTCGAGAGAGAGCTAATAGCAGATTTTCAGGTGCCACCGACGGAGGCCAAACCACGGACCATAGGTATGGTCCGTGGCTGGCCACCCTGAAATCCAAGGAAGAATCACCACCCACGGCCAAACCTACAGACCGTAGGTAGGACCACGACCCGTGTTTTAAGGTCTGTTGATCGTGACCCACTAACCTAGCCTCAGACGCCAATTGACGCCCTGCCAGGACGGACGTCAGTGGCCGTCGATTGCCTCGTCAGCTTTTTAGTCAGGGTCATTTTCATCTTTCCCCTATGCTTCGGACATCTAAACTACGTTGTTTTACACCTAAAACTATGTCGTTTTATGCAGTTTAAGCCTAATAATCTAGTCAGAACCTACCAAAAATATTATTCTCCAAAAATCATTCGAAACTAGAGCAAAAAGAAGAGGAAAGGACGACCAGACTCTCAAGAACAAACAAAAGGTTCTCTTCAAGTTTCAGCCCCGAAATTGAAGGATTTCCTTGTAGATTTTGTCACCAAGTATGTGGGATTTCACTAGTGGGTTCCTTTCATCCACTAGGTCCCTAGAATTTAGTCAGATTCTTGATTTCCCATTTCTTTTTTAGACCCAGGGTTTCTAAATCCTTGGATAATTGTTGTGACTTAGCTGCTATAGTATCCATAATATAAATATCATGTTTTATTGGAAGCATTGTTTAATTCCTTGTATGAAACTCAGAACTGTAATTATGTAGATTCTCTTAGTTCATGAATTGCACTTGCTAGGTTAGTTAATCAGATAATCATGCTTCAGTTTTTAAATGTTACATTATCAGTATATAAATATTGCATTCTCAGTTAGCATGTCAATATTTTGAGCTATTCAGTATTTAGTGCATTTTAGCTTCATATGTATTCGTTGGGAGTAGACTTAACACCGAGTTGGACTAGGGTTCAGCGTACCCTCATAGTCCTAGAAATACGTACCCCCATAGGAGAATAAGTCCCCTCTGTTGGGAATTAGATTTTGTGTTCACGCCAGTCATGCCTTTATACCCCTTGTAAGGTATATTTGGTCCTCTTGATGGGGTGTATACATCGGACTCCACGTCTAGCTCACGTGGTTTTATGTCGGTTAATAGTAGCTCCCACAGTGAGAATCTTAGTGAAATTGACCTGGTTTTTCAGTATATACTTCAGTATTCAGTTTAGCATGTCATTTTCATGATTAGCACTTGGTCATTGCATTCAGCTTAGCTTTTTAGTTATGTTTCAATACTTACATTCTTACTCAGTTATGTTATTACTCAATTATGTTTTGTTCAGATTTTACATATATTAGTTTAGCTTAGTATCTATATGCTGCATGCTCAGTACATTCCAAGTATTGACACATATTCTGCACTACATCCTTTCATGATGTAGGTTCAGGTACTCAGCATTTTAACCGCGCTTAGATCAATTTCCGGTCTGCATTCAACAGTTTCAGAGGTGAGTCCTGATACTTCGAGGACAGTAGACATGGTTTCATTTCAGTCTTCATATTTCAGTTTTCAATTTTTGTTAGAGTTAGCTGGGGGTCATGTCCCAGCAACTCAACTCAGTTAGAGGCTATTCAGACACAGTAGTAGAATCATCTTGGATTGTTGAGTTTATCTTTCAGTTATCTCTATTCTCTTAGTATGTTTTATGTATTCAGATTAGTTGGGTTACTCCCCATTTCAAATAGCCACTGTTTTAACTTCCGCATAGTTCATGTTTATTTAGTTATCTTTCAGTATGCTTATGATGTGTTACACATAGGGTTAGCTTGGGGTTACTTGTGATCCTAGGTACCATGTTACGTCAAGGGGGTAGCCGCGGGGGGTGACATTCCAGGTACTTATAATTCCAAAAAGAAAATTGATGTGTATCTTCAACCGTTAATAGATGAATTGCAACAATTATGGAAGGATGGTGCATTAACTTATGACATGTCCAAGAAACAGAATTTTCCCATGCGAGTAGCGTGGATGTGGACAATTAATGATTTTCCTGCTTATGGCATGCTGTCAGGATGGAGTACAACATATAAATTAGCTTGCCCAATCTGTATGAGTTAAACAAAACCTTTCAGTTTGAAAAATGGAAGAAAAGTTTCTTGGTTTGATTGTAACCGACAATTCTTGCCTCTCAGTCATGAATTTAGAAGAAATAATAATTCTTTTTATAACTGAAGACATGCAAAAGTCTAGACTTCCTCCTAGGTTAAATGGAGAACAAGTGTAGGAACAAATTAAAAGCTTTCCTAGGATTACTGAATCTGGTCTATGCACTTTTTATGGTTATGGAAAATGACATAATTGGACCAAAAGAATTTTTTTTTGGGATTTGCCATATTGGTAGACCAATCAAGTTCGCCACATTCTTAATGTACTGCATATAGAAAAGAATATCTTTGACACTGTTTTCCATACAGTCATGGATAACAGAGACAGAATAAAGGATAATGAGAAGATAAGAATGGACTTGAAAGAATATTGTCATCGAAATGATTTACACTTGCAACAGAATGTTGATGGGAAGTGGATTAAACCGAAAGCAGAGTTTACCTTAATTGATGACCAAAAGAAAGATGTATGTGATTGGGTTGATGAGCTAAAAATGCCTGATGGATACACTTCTAATTTAGGTAAATGTGTTGATAAGAAACATTTAAAGTTATTTGGAATGAAAAGTCATGACTGCCACATTTTTATGCAATGTCTTATTCCAGTAGCTTTTAGTGCACATCCAAAACCAATCTGGAAGCCATTAACCGAACTCAATCTATTATTTAAAGACTTGTGCTCAACATTATTACGGGAGGATCATTTAAAGTAAATGGAAGAAAATATTCCATTAATCTTGTGTAAATTGCAATGAATATTTCCACCCGGTCTTTTTGATTCAATGGAACACTTAATGATTCATTTGCGTTATGAAACAAGGGTTTGTGGTCCTGTTCAATACCGATGGATGTATCCATTTGAAAGGTATACCAATTTATTTCAAGAATTTATTATTTGTCTCGTCATGTTATTACATAATTTTTTTTCATAAACTGATTGTAGGTTCCTAAACAAAATAAAGAAGATTATCAAAAATAAATCTAGAGTTGAAGGATCTATTTGTCAATCTTATTTGGCTCAAGAAATCTCATACTTTGCGTCCCATTATTTTGAATCTTATGTCCTATCTAGAAATGATAGAGTTGACCATAATGATGATTTAATAAAAAAAAATTGCTACTCAACCAACTCTATCAGTCTTTAATCTTTCTAGATGATGTTATGGCAAGAAAAATGGCAATATCTGGTGGCTAGATGATAAAGAAGTTGATGCAGTACAGTTGCATGTTCTTATTAATTGTGATGAGGTTAAACCTTTTCTAAAGTAAGTAACCACCATAGTGTACATATGATAATTAAATTTAGGGTGAAACTAATATGCTAATTTAATTGAGTGCAGTTTGTATGAAAAAGCCTTAAGAGATACTTACAATGATCTTACTGATGATATCATTGATAAGCAAATTGAAGCCGACTTTCCACGATGGTTCAAAGAATATGTATTAATCAATATAATCAGTTGTGAATAAAGAATATATCACGTGAAATGTATATATGATATGATTTCTCTGTTTGATAGGTGAATAGTAATCCACAATAGATCTCGCAAAATTCTTATTTGCGAATTTTAGCAATGGGACCATTAAGACAGGCATAGTCTTGGCCTGTTTATTTCGCGGCTGGATAAAAATTTCACACTTCTTCTTGGGTGAAGGAAAAAGTATATATAACAGTGGGGTGTTTATTAGTGGCAGTGGACAAGATGGTACCATAAATGATTACTATGGTGTTCTTAAGGAAATAATAGAATTAGAATGGCCAATGGCACTATTTATGAAGTTAGTTTTATTGTACGGCGATTGGTTTGATACCTCTAAACATGGCATGAAAGTTGATATCCATTTTGGTATTGTCGAAGTTCGAAAAAGGGGAAGATATTCCAAATTTGACCCTTTCATCTTTCCCCAAACAGAAACTCAAGTTTATTATGCAAGTCATCCTAAAAACAAAGGAGATAAGGCTGATTGGTGGGTACTTATAAAGACAAAGCCAAGAGGAGTTTTGGACACAAGATATAATCTGGAAGTTGCTTACCAAGAGGAGCAGTGACATATTAGTATAGAGGATGATCCAATTGATTGCTTACGAGATGACCAAGTTGAAGAGATAGATGGAAGTAATTTTCAACCAGCTGTCAATGAAAATGAATATGATTTAATTGAAGATGAAGTTGAGGATACGGAGACAACAAGTGAAGAAGACGAAGATCAGGAGGGGGAAACAAGTGAAAAGGAAGAATATTTTGATAGTGATGATTCACAAGACCACTATCAAACCCAAGAACAGGATAGAGAGGGTGATTGAGATTATTAGTTTGTCTATTTGTTTTGTTTACTTGCAGTACTATATTCTGGTTTATAGAATTGTAATTTTTATATTACTATGACCATTTACCAAGTTCATGTATCTCCCTCAATCTTTTTAACTTTTATAATCTAATATCTGTTAAGTTGAACAAAAATATTTCTTGCATTACTTTGTCTTGTCTTCATTGGTGTTCATTTTCACTGTGTTTGTTCATATGTTATTTATTGGTTACATTATTAATACATTATTTTATTGTTCTTTATTCGTTGCAGATGTCAGATACATGATCTAAGAGAGTAAGACAACCTAACAGTAAAAGATGAAAATTAAGTAAAAGAATGACACGTACAGTAGAGGGACAAACAGTTCAACTGCCTACCATAATCCCATCACGAACCCTCCAATATCATATTGATCCACATCATGTCAATGGATCTGTTATGCATAAACCTAATCTTGAAGTTAATCAATCTCTACCTTATAACACTAAATTTCGACCTCCCATAATCCCATCACGATCCCTCTATTCTCAAATTGATTCACTCCATGTAAATGGGCCTCTTTTGCCTCAACCTAGTCTTGAGGTCAATTGAACTCAACCTCGTAACACTGAATATCAAACTCAATCTAATCAGTCCCAACCTATAAATCAAGAATTTGAACTATTGATGTCACCACCGACCAATAGGACTCCAGTCACCTCATCTAGTACAGTTGGCAATAGGGAAAATGATCATCAAATATGGATTGTACCTGAAGATGATGGGTAAAAAGACTAACTTTTAATAATACATTTGCTTAGCTGAATTGTTATCTGTTTATATGCTCGATAACTACTATATTTTATATAGGTTTGATCCTCACAAGATAGTTATTGATGGCATTGCTAGTTGCATTCATAGTAAATTTGAATTGTCTAGACCATCATGGAAGAAGTTTCCAGAATATACTCATGATATGTGGTTTGAGGAATTCAAGGTAAGGACACTATACACATATGATACATCAAGTCATATGATTTTGATGTTAACCTGAGTTACTGCTTATTGCCTTCACTGATTTTTTGTCAAGTTATAATCTTTTGTTTGGTTCATTTTAGCTCTTGCTTCTCTTATTTAATTCTTCATCTTGCTCATTGGATTATTGAGTTTCCCTTTCATGACCATTAAGGTTTTAACTTCTCAACATGTCCAGTTAGGTTTAGTTTTCATTTTAAATATGTTTTTTGGGCTAGCTGTTAAGTCTTAGTTCGGTTAATGGTTAATGTTCTAGAGGCAATCATTTTTTCCTCTAGTTTCTTATGTAGTGTCTGTGTTTAAGTCTTTTGTTAATCGCCCAGACATTTGTATGTGATATTGTGTCTTGTTCAAAGATTTCTTCTTCCTCTTCAACTTAGGTACATTCATTGGTGAGGTTGGATTCAATTTATGAGAAGGTGTGTGACCCATTCATTAGTGGAATTGCAGGAATTGATACTATTTACACAAGCATTTTAAGCATCAATGTGATTGAAGACTTTAGGATAAAGGGTGTAGAGTCTGGTTACTCTTTTACCAATTACTAAGGGGCCGTTTGATTACTGGTTAGAGTTATGCAGGTATTAGTTTTACAGGGTTTAGTTATGCAGGTATTAGTTATACAGGGTTTAATTATGCAGCTATTAATTATGCAGGGTTTAGTTATACAGGTATTAGTTATGCAAGGTTTAATTATGCGGGTATTAGCTATGTGGATATTAGTTATGTAGAGATTACAATACATGAATTATTAACTATTATATTAAACTTGTAGTAAATTATTAATATATATTATTTACAAAATAATAATACATGCTAATAAAATGTGGAATATATTGAATAATATACAATGCTAATATATATATTTTATTTAATCAACATTGGACCATGTCCATTTATTCATCAAATAAAATGTGTCCAAACAAGGTCCAAAAGTGACCAAGTCGGTCAACAAAATAGACAAAACAAAAACAACTAGAAATAATCTAATTTGGAAACAAAAACATCCTAAACTGATAGAACAACTCCAGCATAATGCTAATATTTGATTAGCATATGTACCGTCAAAAAATATACAATCAAATCTCTAATATTAAAAAAATATTTATATTTGCATAAATAAAGAAAAATGGTAAATATTTTTTTTTTAAAATGAAAATAGTCTATATATAAAGATAAATAAAAACAACAAACGTAGATAGGAAAACAATAAAGTTTCCAATAAAATAAATTAGAAGAAATGAAAATGATCTATATATAAAAAGAAATAAAAACAACAAACGTATATAGGAAGCAGTAAAGTTTCCAATTAAAAAAAATAAAATTAATTAATAGGGTAAATATGTAATCTATCATTTTAATACATGTATAACTAATACTCACATAACTTATTCCACCTTCTATCCTGCATAACTTTATACATAGATTCCCTCATAAGTTTTGTTGGTATTAATTATGTAGGACTACAAAAAATGCAACCAAACACCATATAAATTAATACATGAATAACTTTTATACAACATTTAAATTCTTACCAACCAAACATGGTATAAGTTATGCTGACTTTTATACCTAATACAAAACTTCTACCAAACACAGTAAAGCTAATGCAAATTTTTATACATGAATAAGATGTCTCTTATACAGTAACCAAACGACCCCTAATGGTTTCGGTAAAGATAGATAAATAATTAATTGACTAAGTAGTTGACGCAAGAAATTAGATTGAAATAAAAAGGAACTAGCTTCACATTACGTAAATTAATTTGTAGTCGAAGTTAATGTGATGTAAATCAGAGGGGCTACTAAAAGGATGGGGAATGCGGTAGTCAAGGAGATGAAGAGGCACTATGAGTGTCCTTCAGTCAAGATAAAGTGTTGGTGTGACCATTTTAATATTATACAAATTGTTACATATTCACATTGCCACTGCCACATTGATGATTAGTCTGAGTCATTGCTGAAATGTATGGCATTTGTTCCTAATTACTCATGGTCAATTAATGACCAGAGGCATTATGGCATATTGCTTTCTGGACGTTGGCAATGGAACGTTGGAAATGGAACATTGGCATCTGCACATTAGTGCATTTGTTTCCCTCAACTTTATTTCATTCTTTAATCCTCCATTATCCTTATAACTCCCAAGGCCATTTATCTTCACTATTTACTACCCCATTATCTTCCTATTCATTGCTAGGAAGACATCCCTAACTATAAATAGTGGTGGTCTTCACTTGGTTTACACACAAGAAAAATATAGAGTGCATAAAAGTTAGTAAAAAAAAAAAGAGAGTTCTTATTGGTTGAAGGAAGGTATTCTTTTTGTGGAGCTTTGGACTGAACTCTTGTCCAGAGTTGTTGAATTATACTTTGTGTTAAGGCTGTTGTATCCTGGAGGGGACAAGTCAAGAAGGAGTACTGTTGGACTGGTGAAAAACATTTTCTGCAGTGGACTTGAATCTCCTTAAAGAGAGCGAGATATCCGCGCCTCAACCTGAAGAAATTTACTTTCTTCATTTTATTTTCAATCGTAATCTTGTAATTATGTTATTTTTTAATTTTTCACTAACAATTTTAAGGAGAATCACTATGGCTACAATTGAAAAAACCGTGGAAGTCAAGATGGGAGACCTTAACAAGCCATTTCGGTTCAGTGGTAACCATTTCAAGAAGATGGAAGGGTAAAGTACTTTTCTACTTAAGTCTTCTCAATATTTCTTATGTATTTACTAAGAAGAATCTTAATAAAGTTGATGACACCTCCATGGATGATGATGAACTTATTTCTCATCATCAGAAAGTGGAAAAGTACGATGGTGATTTCTATAAGTGTCGGTATTATATTCTTAATTGTCTATCTGATAATTTTTATGATTATTATGATAAAACTTACTCTAGTGCAAAGGAAATTTTGAAAACATTGCAGAGTAAGTATGATACCGAAGAGGCTGGAGCAAAAAAATATGCGGCTAGTAGATTTTTCATTTCCAAATGGTGGATAATAAATCAATGGTAGACCAAGCTCAAGACTTTATAATGATTGTTGGAGAGCTAAGGTCTGAGGAGGTAAAAATATGAGATAACCTTATTGTTTGTGGCATAGTAGATAAACTTCCACCATCATGAAAGGAATTTTAAAAAACTAGGTGCCACAAACAAAAGGAAACCTCTCTTGAGATATTGATAATGAAAATCCGCATGGATGAAGAGGCAAGGGGATAAGATGCACTTTTACAAACATAAGAGAGCAACATCACAACGAAGGTAAATTTAATAACTTCAAATTATGCTACTCCCGAATCTCACAAAAATACATCTTTGAAGCCTAAGATGAAAAAATTCATGAAAAATAATGGTAGACCTCCCAAGAAAAGTAATGGTGAAAATAACCAAGCACAAAATCAACAAGTTCAAGATAAGGAACCGTGCTTTGTTTGTGGCAAGAGTGGGCATATTGCTCGATTTTGCAGATTCCGAAAACGTGGTACTAACCCTCAGGCAAACGTTACCGAAGAACATTTTGTGGCGGTGATTACCGAGATAAACATGGTTGAGAGTGTGGATGGATGGTGGGTTGATTCTGGTGAAAACCATCATGTCTGTTATGACAAAGTCTGGTTTAAAAAATATACTCATTTTGAGGAGCCCAAAACCATCATGCTTGGTGATTCTCACACAACTCAAGTGTTTGGGACTGGAAATGTCGAATTGTTTTTTACTTCTGGAAGGGTATTAACTTTGAAAGATTTACTTTATACTCCATCTATGAGGAGAAATTTGATGTCTAGTTTTCTTCTTAATAAAGCAGGCTTTAAACAGATAATTGAATCTGATCATTATGTAATTGTAAAAAAGGATATTTTTGTGGGAAAAGGGTATGCTTGTGATGGGATGTTTCAACTGAATGTAGAAATGGATAAAACTTTTACTTCTGTTTATAGCTTTCTTCTACTAATTTTTTGCATGCTCGTTTGTGTCATAATAATGATCGTTATGTTGAAATGATGAGTAGTTTAGGATTAATCCCAATGGTTAAAAAGAATTTTGAAAAGTGTGAGGCTTGTAGTAAAGCCAAAATCTCTAAAAGGCCTCATTTTCAAGTTGAAAGAAAAAGAGATTTGTTAGAATTAGTTCATATTGATATTTGTGAACTTTGTGCAATTTTAACTCGTGGAGGTAATAGATATTTTATCGCTTTCATTGATGATTTTTCTAAGTTTACATACGTTTACTTGATGAAAAATAAAAGTGATGGTTTTAAAAAATTCAAAGCTTATCTCCATGAGGTTGAAAATCAGTTTGGAAGAAAAATAAAAAGAATTAGAAGTGCTAGAGGCCGTGAATATGAGTCAAATGAATTTAATTCTTTTGTTTGATCATCGGGAATAATTCATGAAACTACTCCTTCTTATTCCCTTCATCTAATGGAGTAGCGGAAAGGAAAAATAGAACTATGGTTGATTTGACTAATGCCATGCTTATTGAGTCGCATGCACCTTTAAATTTTTGGGGTGAAACTATTTTGACTTCTTGTTATGTGTTATATCGGGTGCCTCATAAAAAGTCTAAATTGACACCTTTTGAATTGTGGAAATGTTACAAGCCAAGTTTGAGCTATCTAAGAGTTTGGGGTTGTCCAGCCTTTGTGAGGCTAATGGATCCCAAGATTACAAAGTTAGGTAAGAAAGTTACTACTTGTGCTTTTCTTGGTTATGCTTCAAAGTTCAAATACTACAGCCTATAGATTTTAAATCTTGAAGATAATGTTATAATTGAATTAGGTGATGCTATTTTTCATGAAAAAATATTTTCTTTTGATTCTAAAATTAGTCGGGGTCAAAGGATTGAACAAAATATTTTTTCACTACTTAGTTCTTCTACTTCTACTTTGAAAAATAATGAAATTGATGATATTGAGTTAAGAAGAAGTAAAAGAGCTAGAGTAGAAACAGATTTTGGTCCTAGTTTTTATGTGTTTAATGTTGGTGATGACCCTCTCACTTTGAAATAAGCTTTATCTTCACATGGCTCCATTTTTTGGAAAGAGGCTGTAAATGATGAAATGGAATCACTGGTTTCTAATAAAACTTGGAAGTTAGTTGATTTACCACCGGGTTGTAAATCAATTGGTTGCAAATGGGTCTTACAAAAAAAGTTGAAAACGGATGGATCTATTGATAAATATAAGGCTAGATTAGTTGCAAAAGGTTTTAAACAACTAGAAGGCCTGGAATTTTTTGATATTTTTTCACCGGTAACAAGAATTACATCCATAAGACTTTTAATTGATATGGCTCCAATTTTTGATTTGCAAATTCATCAAATGGATGTAAACACTGCTTTTTTAAATGGAGACCTAAATGAGGAAATTTATATGGATCAACCCAAGTATTTTGTTGAAGCAGGCCAAGAAAGTAAACTTACTAAATCCCTATATGGCTTGAAACAAGCACCAAAACAATGGCATGAAAAGTTTGATTCCTGCATGATTGAAAATAGTTTTAAAACAAATGAGTGTGATAAGTACATATATCATAAGTCTTGGAATAATTTACATGTTATTATTTGCCTATATGTTGATTATTTGTTGATCTTTTGCTCTAACATGTATGTGATTGATGAAACTAAACATATTCTTAGAAGCCATTTTGATATGAAAGATCTTGGTGAGGCAAATTTTATTCTTGGAATAAAAATAACCAGAACATGTGATGGAATTTTCCTTGACCAGTCACATTATGTTGAGAAAATTTTGAAAAAATATAACTTTCTTGATTATAAGCATGTTGCTATTCCTTTGGATTCAATTGTTCACTTATTTCCTGTTGAAAGTGAAAATGATGTAATAAATCGAAAGGAATATGCTAGCATAATCGGAAGTTTAAGATATGCGACTGATTGCATTAGGCATGATATTGCATTTGCAGTAGGAGTACTTGGCGGGTTTACAAGCAAGCCAGGTAATGAACATTGGCATGCTATAACAAGATTTATGAGATATTTATGTCACACCCCGAGCTACCCCCGATACGCGGACATGGGACCTAGGATCACAAGTGACCCCAAGCGAACCCTGCTGGCATAATCATGAGCATACTAAAGATAAACTGAGAAATAAAACTGATGCGGAAGCTAATCATAAATAAATTTGAAATGATGGGGGATACCCATATACTAAAAATGAATATTAAATCTTAGAGTTTAATAGAAAAGAAACATCAAACTCAAATACTAAGCTGAATCTAACTATGTCTAAAAATTGCCTCTAACTGACTAGAAGTGTTGGGACATGCCCATCTAAGTCTAGAAAAACTCAAACTAAAACACTGAAATAATGAAAGATAACATGGCCATTGTCCTCAAAGAATGAGGACTCACCACTGATGCTGCTGAACTGGAGATCGGGAACCGATCTAAGCGTGATCTGGATGCTGAGAATCTCAACCTACATTACAAGAAGATGTAGCGCAGAGTATGCGTCAGTACTTGAAAGGTACTGAGCATGTAGGATAGAGTAAAGCTGAAATAAACATATAACTGAACAAGCAATAGAACAAGAGTATAATCTAAACATGATATCTATACTGAATACTCAGCTAATTGAATGCAATGACCAAATTTAAACATGCTTATGCTGAATAATGATTATACTGAAATGTGGTCAATGCAATGGAGTCTGACTGAACTGTGGTAGCTACTAATAACCGATAATAAAACCACATGAGCTAAATGTGGAGTCCGATGTATATGCCCCATTGAGAGGACCCAATACATCCGACCAAAGGTGTAGAGGCATATTGGCGTGGTCACTAAAATGATGCCCATAGAGGGGACTTACAACCTACGTGGCTCGTAGTTCTGGTACTATATGGGTGACTGACCCTAGTCCAACTCGGTATTATGCTACTCCTAATAGATTAAATTATTAACACATTATGATTGAATTTCTATAATATACTAGATAGCTCAAAACTGACATGCAACTGAGAATGCATATTAATATACAGATAATGACACATTCAAGACTGAGGCAAGTATATCTGAAATACTGAAATATCTGACCAAGCATGTGTAATTCAAGGACTAAAGAATTACATAGCTAGGGTTCTGAAATTCATGCGAGAAACGATGTAATAACATGATAATCTTATTTGGAAAATGTAAATAACTAATTAATGATAATCTGCTGAAGTTCTAGAAACCCAAGGTTTAGTTGATAAATAGGGAATCAAGAATTCGACTGAAATCTAGAGACCTAATGGGCGAAAGGAACCCACTAGTGAAATCCCACATACCTAGTGACGAATTCCACGGAGAAATCCTTCGATTTCAGGACTTGATCTGGAGGAAACTTGCTACGTTCTTGAACTAGGGTTGCTTGATCTTTTCTCCTCTTTCACTTCTAATTTTTCTAAGTTTTGATTAATAATCTGACTTAGGTAAGTTCTAGTTATGTTTCTAGGCTAAAACTAATCAAAACCACGTAGTTTAGGGTTAAAACGATGTGTGTCTAAAGAAATAGGAAAAGCCTAAAAGACCCATGACTTGAGTTGTAGATGGGGCTGACCACGACCACCTTCACGGATCGTGAAAGGGACCACAGACCGTGAAGTGGGTCGTAGTCTTCACTTGGTCACTACTGAGCTGAGGGTCTGTCTTACGAGCCTTACCACGGCCCGTGTGAGGGACCATGAATCATGAAGGTCCTCGTGGTCCTCACTTGGGCTGAGGTCTGATGGCTCAGGATTTAGGGGGCTACTGGTTAGGTTTCATGGACGCCCCCACGACTTGCCTTCAGGACCACGGACAGTGAAGGCCCCCGTGGTCCTTACTTGGGCGAGGGGTGTCTGAGGGCTAGGCTAGGGAGGCTACTGCCTAGACGTCACGGATTCCACCATGGCCCGTCGTCAAGGCCATAGATTGAGAAGGTGCCTGTGGTCTGACGTCTGGGCCTGGTGACTTCCAAGTCATGACCACGAGCAGGTCAATGGACCGTGGACCCTATCACGGTCCTTGAACCCTGCCGTGGTTCACTACTCAGGTAGTTTTCTGCAATTTTTTTCTGGGTCTGGTTTTTGAGGTGTTACAATTTAATTGGAACAAAACATTGTGGTTTGTTCTATAAAAAGTATCCTGCTGTACTTGAAGGATTTTCTGATGCAGATTGGAACACTTTATCAGGTGATTCCTGTTCTACCACTGGTTATATCTTTACTTTGGGAGGTGGTGCTATTTGTTGGAAATCAAAAAAGCAAGAAATAATTGCTAACTCTACCATGGAGGCTCAACTAATTGCTTTACCTTCAGCTAGTGAGGAAGTGAATTGGTTAAGAGATTTATTATTTCAAATACCGTATTTTGAAAAATGATTTCAACTACAATTTTAATCCATTGTGATAGCACCACTGCGATTGGTAGAGTTCAAAACCATTATTACAACGGTAAATCCATACCTATAAGGAGGAAACATAGTAATGTAAGATCGTATTTGACAAATGGGACCATTAATGTTGATTATGTCTAATCTTGTGATAATCTTGCAGATCCTCTTACTAAGGCCTTAACAAGAAAAAAAGCCTGGAGCACATCGAGGGGGGTGGGATTGAAGCTTACAAATCCTTGAGTCATATATGAGGAAACCCAACCTGGGGACTAGAGATCCAATAACCAGGTTTAAAGGGAAAAATAATCATATGATGACTTGTTGTGAAAAATGCACTATCTTTTTATTCCCTCCCTATGATGTGAGTGCATTGTTTCCTGTAGTGATTTGTGAAGGTTGAGTTGATAAAACTCTTAATGAATATATGTAGCCTGTATTGGTGGAGTGTTAAACTTACAGGAGCACTCTCAATAGATTTCACCTATGTGAGTGTGTGGAAGTAGATCACTTCCTATGAGAATTTGGCTTATTCTCAAAAGCACTCATGAAACCGGGATAGCACTAGGTCGTAACGTGCTAGCTTTAAAGCTCATGTCAACACCTTGATTATTATGTGTGAGCAATGATATTTTATTTTCCTTGAGCAGTCATAGTTCAAGTGTGCGACCACTACGACTATGGAGTAAAAGTTATTGTTTCACTAAGTGGAGGTTCAATGCAGAGCACACCTTCATTATGCATAGTAGTCTTCCTTCAGCTGATATACTCTCTTGTCTAATATTTAAATGAGTGGGGGATTGTTGGTGTGACCATTTTAATATTATACAAATTGTTACATATACACATTTCCACTGCCACATTGACAATTAGTCTAAGTCTGTGCTAAAATGTATGACAATTATGCCTAATTACTCACGGTCAATTAATGACCAGAGGCATTATGGCATATTCCTTTCTGGACGTTGGCAATGGAACGTTGGCATCTGCGCGTTAGTGCATTTGTTTCCCTCAACTTTATTTCATTCTTTAATCCTCCATTATCCTTGAAACCTATGTAGCTCCTAAGGCCATTTATCTTCACTATCTACTACCCCATAATCTTCCGATACTTTTCTAGGAAGACATCCGCAACTATAAATAATGGTGGTCTTCATTTGGTTTACACACAAGAAAAATATAGAGTGCATAAAAGTTAGTAAAAAAAAGGAGAGTTCTTATTAGTTGAAGGGATGTGTTCTTTTTGTGGTGCTTTGGACTCAACTCTTGTACAGAGTTGTTGAGTTAAACTTTGTGTTAAGGTTGTTGTATCTGGGAGGGGACAAGTCAAGAAGGACTACTGATGGACCCGTGAAAAACATTTGCTGCAGTGGGCTTGAATCTTCTTAAAGAGAGGGAGATATCCGCGCCTCAGCCTGAAGAATTTTATTTTCTTCATTTTGATTTTCAATTGTAATCTTGTAATTCTATTATTTTGTAATTTTTCACTAACATAAAGTCCAAACAAAACAAAAAAATCGTGATTCAAATGCTGGTGCATCACTTCGTACAGGTGGTTGTATACCTCATCGAGTGATCTATAAGAGAATGGTAATCATAAATCTTTTCATTTATATTTCTTTTAAGAAAATAACATCATATTCAACGTTGATAACACAAATATGTTCCTTCATTATATAAAGAATCTACTGGAAAAGATCCATCAGTTTTAGACTTTTATATTCGAACTCATCGCAAGAAAAGTGATAATAGTTTGGTAAATGAGAAAGCTAAAACTGCTTATGTAAGTATTCATTCACTCTATTCTTTTGTAGATTAAATAATTTATTCCTGATTTTGCTGTCTTATTGTTGGAGCTCATCTTTTATGGTACTAGAAATTCAAGTTGGTGTATGAGTATATCGGGAATATGTTTGTACAATTATAGCAATATGCATAAATCAATGAAACCCTGCAATGGCTATGAATAGTGAAATGAAATAGTTTTTTTCCATTGACAACTTCAATAAACAAGTTCTCGAATGTTTTTTTCCTTGTTTTTTAAGAAAGTATATAATATCACTGGCCATCTAGAGAGAGTTTCTTTACGGGTAATTTTGTATGGTTCCTGTAAATTGAATTTACATATTGTAGATGGTCTACTCCAACTGTTAGGCATCAAGGCTGGCTATTCATGATAGTTGGTCAATTTTCAGTAAATTTTCAAAATGATTTTGTTAGGTACAATACATGAGATTTAGTCTAGGACTAGGGAACTTATAGAATCCAAAGATAGTTTATGCTATTTAAAGAAGAGAATTTATACCAGCTAAATAGATTCATAAGATATCTAGCCCTCAAGGAGATATTAGGAGTAGAAATACCATTAAAACATCTATAATTTATTTTTATCCAAATACACCATAAAATACTAGCAGACACCATTCTCCATATATTCTTGTTTGTGAGCTGAATTAGGAAACAATAAAGCGATAACGTCGCTATAAGTTTCTAGACTGTGAATTTATTGACAAACCCTGATAATAGAAGTCACTTCTAGTTTCTTCATAGCCTGGTGCTGCTTTTTTGACAGGTACTGAAAACACTTCTGAATTTTTAGTATATCTTTCCATGTAAAGCCATAGTAACTCACTCTGAATATACTGTAAAAAATATGAAAGTTAAATTTGTATGTTCCATTCTACGTTCTCATCTTGCTAGACAATATTAAGTGATATTGGAACAATGGTACTAGTCACATTGTCACAGTGGAGCCAGCTACCCAACCCATCTATGCTCCCACCATTCAAGTTGCACAGGAGTTGTATGAAACTGATCCCTTTAGTACTTGAAAATAAATTGTCGTCGGCAGCATGCTAACACATATTAATAGCTTCGTGATTATTCATTCTCCATGCTTTGATCTTAAAAAGAGTCTTTGACAGAAAATGAAAAGGATGGATAATGCAAAATCAATGGTATGCTTTGATTTGAATTTCATGCATTATAGTCTTTTAACTTTAAATGCAATGAACACAGTTGATGAGATTTAAGTCATCAAATGTCGAAGTATTTGAACCTTTGTGACATTTTGTATCCCAAAACAGATGTGCTACCATGCTATCTATGAAGTTGCCTCCAAAGGGGGCTAAAGTCTTGACTAGGGAATGTAATTTCTTGAATTAAATTAGGCATAAAAAGATGGAAAATGTGAATTGATCTATGCAAAGCATGTGGTATGGATAACAAGTCATCCTTTGAAATCATTCCTATTTTCAAATGCCAACAAGCAGAGGAAGAAACATTCAGAAATTATAAATTTGATCTAAAAGATTTTCTATAATACATGATGGTTAGACAGTGCACTCTACATCACCGGTTATGGTTCACTGATTGCAGCTTGTGCTCCATCATTGAACAAAGTAAAGTGCCTTAACTTGGTCTTTGGCTGATCATTTGTGTGAGTCCAACTGTTATTTGCAGATTGTGTTCTGCACAATAATCCTAATAAGCAAATAGAGTATGATGAAACGGTAATTGAACTTGTTTTGTTTAATGAAAAGATAATTTTGTTTTTTTTTCAGTATGAAGATAATTGCATATATCTTGGACATAAAATGATTCTAATATATGATAGTTGCATTATAGGCTACATACATGACATGAGTTATCATCATATTGCTTTTATTTTTAAGCTCTAGATAATATTTGCCTTTAAACTTCGTCTTAACAACCTATTTTGATGCAGAATAATTTTGAAAGAAAGAAAGAAGAACTATTAGCTTCTTAAAGTGCATCAGTTGCGGAAGGAGAAACTAATTCAACTGGTCAACCTTCTCAATTGACATAAATGGATATCTGGGTGCAATTTGTTGGTGGATAGAAAAAAGGAAGAGTTAAAGGTCTTGGCTCCCTGGATCGATGTGTAAAGGCATCATCTAAACAATCAACATCGGCTTTATCGAGAGAAATTGATGAGATGATTATAGCTCAGGTATTGCTTCCAATGCTGACTTATATGCTCAACTGCAGAAAGAGCGTCACAAAAATAAGAGGATGAGGAAGGAATTAGACTTATTAAAGAAACATGTATACAATGCATCATCTTCAAATGGGCAATCATCTTAAAAAGACAATCAAGCTTATGAGGATGAAAGTGGTGATGACTCTGATAGCGTGAATGAAAGTGGTTCTGCCCATGACTCTAATAGCGTGAATGAAAGTGACTATAATAAGGATTGAGATAGTTGATAGTAGTATGTAGGATTCAAATTTGAGTTGTATTTTGTTTTTGTCCGTTTAAGAATCTTAAACTATTGATCTTGCGGGTTTTCTTTCATAGGAATTATGAATTATCAATTTTGTTTTTTGTTGAATGAAAGTTATATAATGTGAATTGTATTTTTTTTGTTAGTTCTTGCGGGTTTCTTTTCATAGGAATTATCTTGAGCAATATTTTCATATACATCCGCAAGAAATTTCCTTTTGTTTCACAAAATTTTATCTCCAAGCTACTACATAATTACTTGGGGATCTTCATAGGGAATTGCTTGCCAAATATTTCTACAAAAATCTGCAAGAAATTTCGTTTTTATAAGAAATTTTGGTAAAAAAATTGCAAGAATTTTTTATATTTATCGCAGTTAAATCCGTAGGTAACAGATGCAGATTTTAATTCCCAAGTAAATTATCTAGGGCTTTTATAAATTTGCAGGTAAGAGTTACCTACAAAGGTTTTTCCATCGGATTTCATTATGCGAGAAAATTGGCAGGTAATCAAATTACGTGCGAATTTTACCATATTATCTCTAGGAAAATCCCTGGTAATCAGTACTTTTCTTATTGTAACATTCTTTATATCGGTTTTATTTATGTTATATGTGGTACATGATTACACGTGATTAGTTAAATTGAATTGATATATGATAAGGATATAGATCTGGTTATTTTTCCTTAAATAATTTGAATCTGAATTTGACCATAACTTTGGAGATAATATTATTTTTGAACTCTAATTGATCTGAAATTCGGTAGGTTCATCTAGAAAGATCAAATTTAAAACACTCATTGTTATGCAGTGATTTCAAAATTTGAGGTAGTTCAGATGTTGTTTTTGGGTTTTTTCTGTATCTTTAAAATTAATATTAATAAAAATTACTCGACTATGATATAGTGGTGACATATTGTTCTCTATGGTTTTCATGACTAAATTTTAGTGAAGTATTAAGTTCATGTGTTGGCTTAGATTTTCCTCCATATCAGATGAAATTAATACAATTAATTAAAGTTTAATCTCTAGTTTTGATTATCTTTATTGATTCTCCCTATGTGAGTAATATTTGATTGGACCAATGGATCTAGGGATAATGATATTCACTTGATTTAAATTAGCATATACTCTCCATCTGAGTTAGCTTTTGTTTTAAATTTGTTGAAGTGAATATCTGACACCACATATGTACGTTGCATGAGTAGTAATTTTTTTAATCAAAATTTATTGTTCAAGATAAATTGATATCGTACACCCAATATTCGATAACAGACCAAACCAACAGATTTCCAGAAGTTACAGGTGCAACCCACGGTTGCCACCCATGGATCATAGGGTGACCCACGGTCCGTCCTGGTGGTCCGTGGATGGCCACCTACAGCCCTCCCCAGAATCAGCCCAGAAATTATTCAAAGGCATGACCCAGGGCCGGACCAACGGACCATAGGCCAGGCCACGTGGTCCTGGTCCATGGATCCAGGTCCCAGATTTTAGCCCCAGACGTCGAATGACGGTTGACCAGCACGGACCGTCGATCCATCCACGGTCCGTCGGTGACCCGATAACTTTTAAGTCAGGGGTCGTTTGGTCTTTTCCTTATACGTTGGACCCCAAAACTACGTGGTTTTGGTCAGTTTTAGCCTAGTAAATTAATTAGAACTTACCCTAATCAATTATTCACTAAAATCAAGCGAAACTAAGAGCAAATTAGAGAGAGAAGTTGACCAAGCCCTTGTTCAAGAATGTTGTAGGTTTTCATTAGTTTCAACCTTGAAATCGAAAGATTTCTCCATGGAATTCGTCACCAGGTATGTGGGATTTCACTAGTGGGTTCCTTTCACCCATTAGGTCCCTAGATTTCAGTCAGATTCTTGATTCCCTTCATATTATTTAGACCTAGGGTTTCTTAAATTTTAGTAGATTATTATGAATTAGTTACTTTAATGTTCCTAATCCGATTATCATGATTTTAGTATTGTTTTGCGTGGATTCTTTCATAAATTCAGAACCCTAGTTGTGTAGATTCGTTTACTTCATGAATTACACATGCTAGGTTAGTTTATTCAGTTATACATGCTCCAATTACGAATGTTTCATTATCAGTACATTAATGTTGCATTTTCAGTTAGTATGTCAGTATTTTGAGCTATCATAAAATGTCAATTACATAATCAATTGGGAGTATCTTACTACCAAGTGGACTAGGGTTAGTCACCCTCAAGTCCCAGAACGACATGCCCCGTAGGTAAGTCCCCTCTTTGGGCATTATACTTAGTGATCACGCCAGTCATTCTTCTATACCTCTTGCAGGGTATATTGAGTCCTCTCAATGGGGTGTATACATCAAACTCCATATTTAGCTCATTTGGTTTTATGTCGGTTATTAGTAGGCCCCACAGTCAGATTCTATTGCATTGGCCATGTCATCAGTTACAGTCAAATTTCAGTCTCACTATGTTATAAACTTGTTCATTGAAATTAGTTAGTTCATGTTTAGTATTTCTAGTATAGTATCATGCTTATTCTATATAATTTCTCAGTTATATGCTTTGTTCAGTTATGTATCTTATTCATCTTTATTCTATCATGCATGCTTAGTACCTTTCAAGTACTGACGCATACTTTGTGCTACATCTTCTCGTGATGTAAATTCAGGTCCTCATCTTTCAGATCATGCATAGATTAGTTCCCGATCTTCAACTCAGCACCATCAACGGTGAGTCCTCATTCTCCGAGGACAACATATATGTTTCTAATCTATTTTTAGTCTTAGATTCAGTTTTTGCTAGATTTAGTTGTGGCATGTCCCAACATTTCTAGTCAGTTAGAGGCTTATTTAAGAAATAGATACATTTAGCTTTAGTGTTTGAGTTTTATTTCAGTATCTTAAACTCTTTTTTGTTTTATATATATTTAGATAGAAATAGGTATTCCCCATCATTTCAGTTTTATTATGATTAAGCTACTGCACAATATTTCTTGTTTCAGTTTGTCTTTACGTATGCTCATGATTTGCCAGCAGGGTTAGCTAGGGGTCACTCGTGATCCTAGGTGCCGTAACCGTGTCCTAGGGTAGCTTCGCAGCATGACAAACTTGGTATCAGAGTAATAGGTTTAAGTGTCCTAGGATGTCTAAATAGCTGCGCTAAGTAGAGTCCTTTTCATGGGTGTGAAGTGCATCACATATAATGAGAGGGAGGCTACAAATTATTTTAGGAAAACTTCACTTTCTTGTTACTCTTATCATGCATGAGGTATGATCCAACTCTTCGTTTCTAACTCATCGTTATGGATTTTAGATCATGCCTCCTCATTGAGCTAAAACAAGGAATGTGAATGCCCACAATGCTAACACAGCTCATTCAGTCCCAGATCAGGCAGTTTCGAATGCTGAGTTTCAAAATACTATTCAACTTTTGGCTCAGAGTATGACCTACTAGAACAACAAGCAGGTTCTAGTTCCTGCAAATGCTACTGGGTGATCAGTGGTAACCAGGGTTCGTGATTTTGTTATGATGAATCTGCCTGAGTTCTTAGGGTTGCAGATTGGTGAGGATCCCCAAAACATCATAGATGAGGTCAAGAAGATCTTTGGAGTGATGAAAGTCACTGGGAATGTGCCTCCTCATTGAGCTGAAACAAGGAATGTGAATGCCCGCAATGCTAACACAGCTCATTCAGTCCCAGATCAGGCTGTTTCGAATGCTGTGCTTTAAAATGCTAGTCAACTTTTGGCTCAGAGTATGACCAACTAGAACAACAAGCAGGTTCCAGTTCCTGCAAATGCTACTGGTGGATCAGTGGCAACCAGGGTTCGTGATTTTGTTAAGATGAATCCGCCTGAGTTCTTAGGATCGCAGATTGGTGAGGATCCCCAAAACATCATAGATGAGGTCAAGAAGATCTTTGGAGTGATGAAAGTCACTGGGAATGATAGGGTGGACTTGGCATGCTACCAGCTCAATGATGTAGCTCACATAAGGATCACGCAGTGGAAAGAAAACAGAGGTACATATGCAGTTCCTAGCACTTGGAAGTGTTTTAGTGAGACCTTTCTGGACAGATATTTCCCAGGAAAGTTGTGGGAGGCAAGAGCCCAAGAGTTCATGAATTTCAGGCAAGGTAACATGACAGTCCAAGAGTACAGACTCAAGTTCACTCAACTCTTCAGGTATGCTCCTCACATGCTTGCCGATTCCAGGGCTCAAATGAACAAGTTTCTGTATGGGGTATCCAACCTAGTGAAACAGAGTGTAGAAACACTATGTTGTTGGAAAATATGAACATCTCTAGGCTAATGACTCATGCTCAGCATGTTGAGGGAGATAAGCTTAGGGAACAAGCTAAGGAGAACAAAAACGCTAGGACAGGCAACTATGAGTCTTCTCAATAGAAATTGGGTGGTGAAAATCACTCGCAGGTTCACCAAAAGTCTTCAGCTCCAGCACCTTCATCAGTTAATGTTCCGTCCTCCGGGATTTGACAGGATCAGAAAGGTAGGGCATCAGGCTCTAAGTCTCAGGGAAGTCTTTCAAGCACTAGAACCTACCCAACTTGTCCAAAGTGTGGTAACAACCATCCGGGCGAGTGTCTTGAAAGAAAGGAATGATGCTTTGGGTGTGGTCAGTCTGGTCACAGGTTGAGAGATTGTCCTTCTTCTAAGAAGGCTCAAGGACGTAATAATGGAAAGCTTAGTCCACAACTTAAGCAGCATCAACAGGTCGCCCGACTCAGCAGGGTAATTCATCTGGTACAGGTGGTGGTCAACACCAAAGCAAGTTGTACGCTCTTCAGGCTCGCCAGGATCAGGAAGATTCTCCCGATGTTCTCACTGGTACATTACGAGTATTTAACTTAGATGTTTATTCTTTGTTAGATCCAGGGGGTTACCCTTTCCTTTGAACTCCTCATATAGCAGTCAAATTCGATGTTTGTCGAGAAACTCTCTCAGAACCCTTTTCAGTGTCTACCCCCAGTAGGTGACCCAGTTATAGCTACATGGGTATGTAATGACCTGAGAGCACCCCCTAGTCGTTACCGGCGTATTCGACTTCTCGGAGGTCTTATACAAGCCCTTAACATTCGTCATAGAAATTATCATAGAAAATAAATAGCGGAAAATTTAAAACTTTTTCATAATATAATACAAGACTAAAAAGTCACCTCACTTAAACCTTTAATACTAAATCGGTGTACTACGTCTCAAGGTAGCCATCTTAAAACACAACTAAAAAACAAAAGGGACACAGTCTTTACAATACAAAAGAAAATACTATCTAGTACATTGAACTTAAGGAAACTCTTTAATATAAAGGTCCTTGAATCTTTAAGGACCCACCTGAACTTGGGTATAGTAAGCCAAACTCATCACTTCCAGGAAAGGACCTTTAGCCACCACCACCTACACTTGGTGTAAAAAGATGAATGAAGAATGGTGTTAGTACAAGAATGCACTAAGTATGATAACCATGCAAACACATGCTTTTAAAAGGGACATTTAGTTGGAAACCATGCATCATGCCTTTTTAGAGAAACTTCAAGAACATTTAGTACAATAGGAGAAATATAAACCACATACGTCATCATACACATGGAAACCATTCATAATAGCACATAGAGCCACTTATAACATTTTAGGCACATTCAATGCATACAATACATTACCTTCCTCTTTATCTTAACTCCTTTCCTCAAGCAACCCTTAGGGAATACTTGGTGCAATGTATCACCTTAAGGTTACCAAGAGTGAACTTACATATAGCCTTCATCAATCCAACCACATA
>JAJOOF010004771.1:0-32385 GCA_029582545.1 Solanum lignicaule | reverse complement strand
CATCTTCCACTGTTATCTGTCTCTGTGGGATGGCAAGGAGAAAGCAGAAGAAGATGAAGTATTACCTTAACAACTATGTCAGATTTTATTTCTGCGAGAGAATCCCTCAAGTTCTGGGCTTGAGCAGGTCCCTACAAAAGAAATGGTATTTATTAAGCAAATCTGAATATGGAAAAAAAAGAAGAAAAAAGAGCAGTGCTGTTAAAAGCCGTCACTTCCAGTGATGAAGCGATGCGACCAAGGGGGTATTGTTTCACGGGTGAAACCATGCAGTTCAGAGAAGTGTGGTTCAAACAATGATGCGCAAAGTGATCCAAAAGAAATGTTTGAAGGCTCGTTCAATTTCAACTTTTTGAGGAGTTGGATTAATATTGACATTATTGAATTGGAAGTTGAAATTAGTATAACACTATATTAATGTATATTTGACATTTTTTAACTTCTCATAAATTTTACTCCACAGTCCAAAAAAAGAGTGTGCTTCGTTTCTTGTTGTTTGCTTTTCAAAACACTGGGAAAAATAGCATCAAACATGAAAGGAAGCGTGTAAAATATCTATATCTCACATATAAGAAAAAAAGTTTCCTTTTTCAGCAAAATTAGATGAAAATAACTCATGGAAATCATGTCATCATATATTTCAACTAGAACAACCCAATAGCTGATAGAAAAAAAAAAAATCAACCTAGGATGAAGTGTAACGACCAATTCAGAAAGAACAACAGAAAAAAGCGGTTCAAAGCTGGGTGCCTGATTACATCAAAAGATAATAGCTCACCAGGAAATTAGAAAAAGCAAAGGAATATTTACCAGATTCCAATATTATAGAAAAAGAATCTTCAAAAAATTCTATTAACCAAGATTTTCACCAATCAGATAGCATTCAAAATAATCCTCTCTCTTTTACTTTAGACAGGTAACACTAAAGTACTATAAGGAACTTTTTCCTTAAAGTTTATATTGCAAACACCAGTTAATTCATTAGAATCAGAACATCTCACCACTAGTCACTTCTGACTAAGGAACATCATTCAATCAAAGGCAATTTCTGATTAAAATGGATTTAACAAAAACTGAATCCATGAGATATACCTGAGAACCCCAGCCGATAACTCCAATCTGCTTGATTCCTTTAAAAGCATCAGGCAAATACTTGAACAAATCTCTCCCTCCCCTCACAATGTACTGCACCACAATATTTCATATGGTCAAAAACTTCAAAAAACGACAGATAAACTTTCAGCATAAACACAGTTCTTTAGCCAGCATAAGCATCAATTTAACTAACTTTCAAGCTAAATTAGACTAGCTTGATTCATTCTATCAATCAAAAATATAAATCCTAATACAATTACGCTTAATTTGAATCTGGACAAACAAATAGAGAAGATGAGAAATGCACCTCATCATTTCCAGCGAGGGTTACTTTCTCCTTCTTAAAAACGGATGTTTCAAAATCGAACGAAGCAGGAGCTTTGACGGTAGCAGGTGTGGCGACCATGCGAGCCGCAAGCGCGCCGCCGCCGGAGTTTGAGCTGCCAGATGAAACGGCGGCTTGAGCTCTGAGAGGCTTAAGCGATGGTGTTGACGAGGATAGAAACCCTAAGTTACCAACAAGAGAAGGTTTTAAGGATTTGGTTGAGGAGGAGGAGGAAGGAGGAGTGGAAGTGGTGATGGAGAAGGAAGTCGCCGCCGCCGCCGCCATGATTGTGAAGTGGAAAGCAGACAAATGAAAGTGTTACAGAGAGGGATAAGAGGAAGCAGAGGAAGAAAATGATAAATGGAGAGTTCCGTTTTATAGATGTTGCAGATTTGCAGTGTGGTAGTGGTACTTTGCTAGGTTAAAGGGTTTGGTACTTTTACATATTCGCGTTCTCTAACAAAACCGACTCATTAATTACATAAACTCCTAAGGAATCGTTTGGTGTGACTTGTGAGAGATAAGAATATATAATCCTGAGATTAAAAAAAAAATAGTACTGAAATAAAAGTTTAGTGTCTTGTTTGGTTGACATGTCTGGGATAATTTATACCATATTGATGGGATAAGTTATCCCATATACAGGGTGGGATAAGTTATCCCAAGATAACTAACCTCATGATAATTAATTATAGAATAACTAGTTCCCAACCAAACGACAAAGATCTAAACTCGAAATTAAAAAAACATATTGCAAAGAACCTATAGTATTTTCTAAAAAAAAATCTATATATATGGTGTTGGAGCCAACTTGTAATTGTACCAGTATATATTTATCAATATCTTATTGAAATTTAAATTTGAGATTTCATGATAATGAATTCACTTTATCATTACAGACGAATCAATGCATAAATCATCTTAAACAACAATAAAAAAAAATTCAATGAGTGTACTTTGAAAGAATAAAGTATATGCAAATTTCGTTCTTGTCTCGTAAAGATAAAGATGTTGTTTTTAAAAGATTTTCGACTCACATATTGCATCTAAAAAATAAGAAACTGAATATACAAAATTAAACAGATATAGCAAGTAATAAAGTAGATATTACATTGTAATAAGTTTAAACGAACGATATTACATAACAAAATAGTATAATAATTGAAACACAAGCAACAACAAGTGATTACAAACCTAACCAATTCTTGGAAATTGGGTGAATATTAGTTTGTATTTTTGTTTCAACACAAAACTACTTTTTAATCTTATCAGTATAAATCAAATGTTATTATTTTATCGATTCAATTGTAATTTATCTAATGTGTTAAATAAATTCCTTTGAGCATGTAGCGAGTTTAATGAACAATTTCCCATAATTTTCAAGTAATATTCACGTAATTGGAACTATTATAAAGAGTATTATTAATATGATTTCATAGTTGAAAATGTTAAAATTAGGTATTAGAATAAATCAATTATTAATCAAGAGCTAGTTTGATTAGCCAAAAAAGTAACAATACCACTCCTTTGGGATTTGAATAACGACAAACATTTTAATTCAACATCTTAAAATATCATTACGTGAAAAAAAAGAGTACTTCTTTATATAATAGGGAATTCCCATATGGTTATAAATCCTATTATAAGCTGATATCAAACCAGATGAGAAGACCTAAAAAAAAAAAAAAAAACTATACTCAGAAAAACAATTCAAATTGAAATTCATTTGAAGGACATAATAAAAAGAAATTGAACTAACAATAAAAGTTGTAGTGGTCCTGATAGAATGGTGTGTTACTCTTTTAATTCTTTTTACTTGATTTTTTTTATATTTTTAATAAAATATTAATTGAAATATAATTTGATTAAATTTATTTTTTTTATTTTTACAATTCTTTTTTATCATTTTTTTTTCCACTTCTATTGAATAAGGATAAGCATGAAAATAAATTCTTTTATATATATAAATATTTTTTTTTATTTTTTTTTCTAAATACTTTATTTATTTTTATTTGCTCAATATTTTGAAACTAGATTTTTCACTGTTAGTTGTCATTTTTAACATATAAAAAATATAATTATATATTTTTTATTTTACTTCATCATTAATTACTTAATTCATCAAATCAGTATCGAGATATAAGATTATACGTGCGCACGTGGGGCATCAACGTGAAATGTGTCATGTCTATAAAAAAGACAAAATTAAAGACAACAGTGATATATTTTTCTGAAATTTACACGCTTTTTAAAAATAATAATTAATACATATATTTTATTATAATATTTATTTTAATTATTATATAGTCTTTCTGTAAAAAATAATTTTTAAAATAAGTAATAAATATATTAAGAATACGACAGGAAAGCAAAAATACTTTTTATAAGGTAAAAATTATCCGAGGTGAACTCAGGATTTAAAAACTTTGAGTGCATCAAATATGATCTTTAAGCAAAACTTAAAATAAACATAAAAAAATAACGCTTTAGCCGGATTCAAATCATGGTCTCGCGGGTGGTTCATATGCCTTGTACCAATGACGCAAGAACACTCATACGTTGTGCACTGTTAATTATATTTTAGTTTCTGTACAAATATACCCGACGTATTAAGGTAGATTCGCTTCTGAAAATGATAAATAAATATAATAATCCGTAAAAATGAATTGGACATTAATCTTATTTTAAAAGCATGATCGTTAGCCGATTCTTTTATTTGGTAGCAATTAGAGACAAATTTATGCTATTTAATGAGATTTTAAAGAACGTTTGGTCCATTAAATAAGTTTTTTATTGCATTCACGTAATATACTTGTTGCCCACTTTCGTCGATGCATTAAAAAAATACTACTAATACCCACTTCTTTCGCTTATAATATTTGTCACATTTTAATTTCAACAATTATTTTAAAGTTGAATTAGTTTAAAATTTAAATGAATTGAATTAAGCGTGTTAATATGAATTAACTTAATAATCAATTTAAATATGAATAAATTAGTTGGATTATAATTTTATAAATTAATTTTATCGCGGCTAGTAGAGCTGTCAATATGGGTTAGCCCACCCCATCCGGGATAACTCATACAGGCTTTGCAATTTGACGAGCCAGACCGGGCTAGCCCATTTTGTATGTGGGCCAAAAAATGGTCGGCCCAGCCCACAAGTGCGTGGGCTACGGGATTTGTCGGGCCAGCCCTCTTTTCTTAAAAGTATATTTTTTATAATTTTAAAAAATTATCATAAATATCGACTAGTGTTACTACTTGTTAATCAAATACACAAATAAAATCATCAATATAATATTTATTAATTTTGATTTCAAGTAAAAACATAAATAGCTAAATAGAAATATTAACCTAATTGTTTTCCATTGATCATAATAAAACACAAAATAGTGATTCCCTAGAAATTTTAGGAACTTTATTTTATGTAGTACATATTTTATATACATAATTTGTATTTAAATTGTAATATTTCAAACTTTAAACAAATTTTGAGTGTTGACTCCTGTTATTTTAATACTCTATTTTATTTTTATTTTTTAATTAATTTTTATTTGGCCCACGGGCAGGCCCTAGCCATATTTCTCAAGCCCCACAAATCGATAGGCTTATTCAGACCGGACTAAAAAGTCCTTTTCTTAAATGGGCTCCAAAAATCATAGCTCAGCCCTATCAAATCACGGGTTAAGTCAGGCCGGCCCAACGGACCTAGACCATATTGACGGTTCTAGCGGCTAGATACAATATATAATTTGGATTTTATCAATTTGAATTTATTGTTAGCAAAAATTAATTAATTTCTTTAAAAAGGGAATCAAAGTTTGTGGCACAATAATTCCATTTAATTGAATTGAAATAAAATCAGTATAATCTTTTTGAAAGCTCCGTCTTTCAAATTGCATTTACGCACGACATTCAATTATTAACACCGACTTTCTGGCCACTTAGGCCTAGCAAAATTAATAATTTTGTACTAGAGGTGTCTTCAATACAGAGGAGAATATTTTCTACAAAATAAATCTTTTTTAAAAAAAATATTTTCTTGTATTTGATGTGTAAATAAAAACATCATCCTAAAGGTATTTATATATATCTAACACAAATTAAGATGATGGACGAGGATAGAGTGATGGGTGGTGGGCGGTGGGGTTTGATGGGTTGGGTCAGACAGATCTAGGATTTTCATTCAAGGTTCGAAAAATAAAAGTATAAACGTGTGAATAAGCCAACAAAACATAATTCCAAGGAAGTAGTAGTATATAGTTTATAGGTACAAAAAGTTAGTTCCGTTACAAGAGACCTTTTAGCACGTTTAGATTTTCTTTCACGTTTGAATTTTTTAGGGTTTAAATCTACTCTTTTAGCACGTTTTAAAAAAAAAAACGTGAAAATTGATCCTCAAACTAAATGAAGAGAAGCTAATAAAAGAAAATGTTCACAATGGGATTCGAACCTCGACGCGAGGGTCATTCGAACCCTGAAACTAAATGAAGAGAAGCTAATAAAAGAAAATATTCACAATGCGATTCGAACCTTGACACGAGGATCATTTGAACCCTGGACGTGAGGATCAATTAAAAGGGACTTACCATTGTGCTACAACTTGCTTCTTGTTCACGAGGGAGTTTAAAACTAATATAACTACATAAATATACAAAAAATACCTTATATATACAATGTAATTTTTTGCTTAGGAATTTCGGATGAACCCCTAGAACCCATGTGGGTCCGCCCCTGGTTGGGTGGGTGTAGGTAGTTGTGAGGGTGGAGAAGACAATATCATTTGTTTGTCTTATTACTTTTATTTATTAAATACATAAAAGAAGTCACTTTTTCTTATTTTCAAAATTAAACCGACCAATCAAACATGAGAAAATAGGATACTGAACACACCCTAAATATTGGGTCATAGTCTATATTTAGGTTGGATCATTTTAGTAGCTGGGCTGATCCATATCCACTAGTTACAAGTCTAAGCAAACTTGGTATCCATAGGTAATCCTGGGCTACAGATCCACAAGCCCATTATGTAATAGGTTTAATTGGGCCTATCCACTTATGAGGCCCACTATGAAAGGTGTTGGACTTTAAAGTAGACTTCCATCGCTACTTAGGTGCAAATATTCTTATTACTACGATACAACGAACCACTCAAAAATTGTCTAATGTATATTCAAGTAAAAATTCCGATGAACTATTAAATCTTTCAACTATTTACGTAGGAATCGTTATTTAATATGTACTAACAAATAGTTATAACAACAATGTTGCAGAAACATAAAAAACAAAGTTTAAAACGTATACTCAACAAGAAATTAATGTCTGTAAAAACATACCAGGATATGTAGAATGAAACAGAAAGGAAAGAAAATCGAGTTTATTGAATGCACAGTGTCCCTTTAAGGAAATTATTCTCCTTTAGTTACCGACGTTTAAAGGAATATATACTCCCATGATAGAACGATTTTATTCACTAGTGTGTTGATACAAAAATAATGTTGTCAGCAAACCACTCAACGAGAGCAAAGTACACAAATATTTAATTGTGCAGGAAAATAAGAAGAAATTCAGAAATTTCGTAGTGAAAAGTCTGAGGAGTTATAAGTATTTATAGCCAACAAGCACTGTTTTTGAAAGTTTGCAACATTTCAGAACAATCACTAATACATGGTTGTTCATGAAAGTTTGCAACCTTTGAGAATAGTCATGGTTGTTCCTAAAAGTTACAACATTTCAAAATAGTCATTTAAAACAGTGGAAAATTTAAATAAAATGAAAAAGACGTTTTAACCCAAGATCGAGTCGCACGGATCCGATTTGGATTGTGTCGTTTTGGGCTGACCATTAATTAATTAATAATTAAAGAAAACTTTGTCCAAAAAATAATCTCTCGGTCATTTTTCAAAGTCAAAGCCCAGCGAGCGACGATGACGACACGAGGAGATCCCTCTTTCCAACTCTTTTAACAACTAGTAGAAGTATTTCCTTATTCAAACACTTCATATTTCCTCCTTTTATCTCCCTTCAATTTTCCAATTATTCTTATTATATACCAAACATGAATCAAATTACTAGATTAGCAATCTTTACCAAAAATGAAAATGAAATTAGAATTGATTACAACCCATATGACCAATCAAATAATTATTACTAGTACATAATTTGATACATTAATGCAGGCATATTCATATGTTTATCATGTTTAATTAATAACATCGAATAAGAAAAATTACAAGCATAGTTAATCATTCTGGCCTGCTACAAAACTAGGCTAATTAAAACTAAATACGTTATTACAGAATTTCATTATTCTGAGAGTTGACTCAAAGTGATTTATAATTTATATTGGAGTAGTTAAATAAAGTTATTTCTTTTTATAACTAATTAAACTCATATCCAACCATTTAATTTTTATTTATTTTCCTTTTATATCCTCACCTACAATTTTTATTTTTTCTGATTATACGTTCCCAACTAAACCTCAACTAAACAGTGGAATCCAATGACAGATTAATTAAAAGGCCGATGCACTAAGATATTTTTCTAAAGAAATTTAGGTCACCAATTTAGCAATAAAAAAATAGAAAACTTAAAGGCATATTGGAAAATATTGCTCATGAAAGTCTTAGGTATTTATCGAAAGGTTGATTATGTTTAATAGTAATGTGCGCCAACTGAGTGCAATACTGATTTACGATTAATTATTATATATTACTCCATCAGTGACAGAGTCAATATTTTTACTAAGAAAGTGGCGCGCACACAAATTAGACGAAGGGGTACACACGTAATTTCCTGTGCCTCCTAGCCCCTAGCTGGCTCCGTCCCTGTATCCGTTGTAACAAACTTCTTTGTTTCATCGTAAAGAAATTAATTAGTTCATGAGAGAAAGATTATTCCCAAAGAGTCTCACGTCAGATGAAAAAGAAGTGGGTGATCACAATCCATCCTTTTTTTTTCCATCCGATATGAAACTCGATCATCAACATTCATAGCTTTTGAAGTTATATAGGCAAAGAATATGTCCTTATTTACTCTCTTTTTTTAAAGATCATCTTTACTGTTTCAATTAGTGAAGTAAAACAAGACATATAAAGAGAGGTAAAATTAAATGTGATTTAGACCAATACATACTTTTTATGATTTAAAGGCTATCAAATATATATCGTTCTAAAAAATGTACAAAAATCTTAAAAGACAAATATATATAATTAATGAACCAAATAATAATAATGACGTTTTCTTTTTCTTTCAAATTCTCTTCTATTGAAGTTTAATTAAATCGATATCGACTTGGCCTCTTACAAGGAAACAGTGTAAAAGGCACGAGCTTTGAATTAATAATGATAAGATTCACATTAATCCGTTGACTAATTATGTATAATTAATTAATAATTAAAATATGAATTGAGTAGTTGATGCTCTTGTCATTTAATCTCGACGTGTTACGTTCTTTAATTTAATTTAATTTGCATGAGCATACCATGACCTTGCCCCTTTAATATTAGTATTAATTCCCCCAACATCAAGCTTTTAAAAAAAATTATTTTGCATCCACGTATGTACTAACAGGTACTTAAACAAAACATACATATCCTTCTTCAAATTATTCAGTAATATTACGATTTTACATGAGGAATCGAATTTTCACAGTAAAATGAAGTTCAAATAGTCAATAAATTGAGTTACTAAGATTTTGTATTCAAGTATTATACTATAAAAATAGGGTAAAAATATATTTCTTAAGTATATATATAAATTGTTCGAATCCACTGAACATAAAAATAATATTTCGTTTTGAATCATGGCTATGTCACTATTGACGAATACAAGATTTTCACCAAGAGGGGTTGAAAAACAAAAATGTAGTGTCTAAAACTTGAACTCAGAACCTCAAGGTGAATTTTGAACCACTAGGCTATATAGTCAACCTCTTGTTTTGTGTACAAAAGTTCTTCCAAATATATATGAATTGAAGATGTTTTTGTTTTTTTAATTAAAAAAAAGATTTACTTGTTCTTTAATTTTTATGGTCGGCATAAATCTAGAAGCATGGCGGAGTTAAATGGGACCAAGGGATTAGAACATTTTTCTCAAAAAATTACATTATATATATAAAATTAAAATTATTATTTTTATACATAGATGTTGAATTTCCTTAATCTATTCGACTTCTTTATGTATTTATTTTTATATATTTTAAATATCTTAATTAAAATTCTGGAAAAGGGTCAAAAATACCCCTGTACTGTTCGAAAAGGTTTAAAAATACCCCTCATCCACCTATTGGGCTAAAAATACCCCTTGGTCAACCTTTTTGGTCCACTATTATCCTTTAAACGAACAACCTTATATTTTTTAATTAATAATATTATTATTAATTATTATGTGGCGTCTTTCTATTGGATAAAGTGTAATTCCAACCCACCAAACTTTCTCCTATCCCACCCGACCCATATTGACATTTCTTGACCCAAATCCAATTACAAGATCCATTAGAAATAAAAAAGATTGAATCATCGCTTCTCCCCTAAACCTAATATCCTATTTTTTTTTCTTCCCCTTTTCTTATTAAGCTATTTCAAGATCAATTTCATCCAAAATAACCATAAGTTATTGTAATTATAAGGCATGTAAGCACTATGGTCCCTCTATAATCATAATTTGTTTTCTTGAAAGGCTAATTACACCTCTAACACCTCCTGCATTTTGGGAAAACACTTATGTATAGTGACATTGTTTTATATTAGTGTGACCATTAGTGCATAATTAACATAGATGAAATTGTCAAATAAAAGCTTCAGATATTCTGTCCAAAATATGCATTCAAATATTTAACTACTCAAGAGGGATCTGCAGGATTATGTTGGGGTAGATGAGTTGCTAAAGAGATGCATTTAGCTTTTTTGAGTAAATAGTTATGTATAATTGATGTTGGATGATATTTTTTGCTAGAAACTCGTTGTTTACAATGCCATTGTTAAATCCAAGGTTCATCATAATGAGGATAAAATAGATTATGTGTTTAAGGATAAAATAAATTGGGTGAAATTGATCTTGAAATAGCTTAATAAGAAAAAGGGAAAGAAGAAAAATAGGATATTAGGTTTAGGGGAGAAGAGATGATTCAATCTTTTTTATTTTTAATGGATCTTGTAATTGAGTTTGGGTCAAGGGATGTCAATATGGGTCGGGTGGGGTAGGAGAAAGTTTGGTGGGTTGGAATTAAACTTTATCCAATAAAAAGACGCCACATAATAATTAATAATAATAATATTAATTAAAAAATATAAAACTATTAGTTTAAAGGGTAATAGTGGATCAAAAAGGTTGACTGAGGGGTATTTTTAAGAACAACTTTCACATATAACAAATATAAAAATCATAATTGTATGTTATAGCTATAGTTTGCATAATTGCACTCCATAACAAATTTTATGTTTGCTATGGAACTTTTGATTTGTATAATTCGCTACAAACATCCAGTTTTATATAAATTGTTCAGTTTTATATAAATTCATTTATACATTGTAATTTGTATAATAAGATCTGTATTTGTATAATTATAAGTATATAGGACGAAAATATATGTATTTGTATATACATTCTTCTCTCGCTTTATACAAACACAAACACATTTTATACCGAAATGTATAAAACGATTAATTGTATACCGAAAATGGCTAATTGTATATCGAATCAGATGGCAAAAAAAGGGGATGTTTGCTGCGAATTACAATTAAAATAAACTATGGCTATAACATTTAATTTGAATTAATAATTTGCTATTTCATATAATTTTCCCTATTTTTATCCCAATAGGTGGATGAGAGATATTTTTAAACCTTTTCGAATAATATAGAGATATTTTTGACCATTTTCCGTTAAAATTCTGACCCTGTAACTATGAGGGAAAATAGGATATAGATATGCCAAAACTAGAGACACAAGGAAGATCTCTTCTAGATACTGAGATCAGCAAAGTACAGCAACATAAAATTGATCTTAATTAAAGCAGCTATAATGGGTTTAGCTATATTTTCTAAGTCTAAACCTATAGTTATTAAAGAAAAAAGAAACTAATATGAAATGCCAAAATCTAAATCTTGGTTTTTGTGTCTCAACTTTAACAATGTTGCTTTTGTAGAACAATGGCAAACAAAACAAAGAGGATCAGCCCAAAGATACATAATGACAAAGGGAAAAGCCTCTAAAAGAATATGTATAATGTATTCAAGTTATATATATATATATTGACGAATCTGGATGGTGGTGTAGTGGTGAAATTAATTTTCCCTTAATTAGAAGTCTCAAGTTCAAGCCTTGAATATGGAGAAAAATTTGTTAGAAGAGTTACACAATGCGCGATTTGAATTTAATTAGAACTCTAATATATGCCCTGGACACCGAATAGGAAAAAAAAGTAATATATACTGATGACGGTATAGTATCTCTCTTTACATTATTAATGAATTTTTTAATCTTTGATGGCAAGTTACTTTATCACTTTTATTAGATTATTAATTAAATAATATTTATCAAAAAGTTTACTTATATAGAGTTATATCCAATATAAATAACTTAATGGTACATATAAACATTTCTACGAGATCTAAAAACATATCTCTCTGAGACATAATTATAATAATACACCCAATATACTTTCATAAGTAAATTTTTAGAATAGATATACATAAACCTCATTCTACCTTTATAGAAATGATGAATTGTTTCTTATTGATCCTCGACTTAAGAGAAGTGGAATCAAAGCAGAATTGAAAATAAAATAACGATTACAAAACAACAAAATAAATAGTTATTGATTGAGAATCACGAAAGTACGCTCACACATATTTAATTCCAACAAAGGAGGTGACTTATCACATTTATCAAAATTTGATACTTATATTAATGAGAAATAACAAATATATACCATCAAACTAATCGAGGTGCATCCAAATTAATTAATCCGTACACTATGTTATTAAAAAAATTGAAGATAATAATGTGTCATTTGAGTTGAAGGGTCTCAATATTAGAGTTGAAAAATGGAGTAGGTAAGTGAGTGATTGGCTCTTTGGCAAAGTGATGAGGTGAGCTGGTTACTAGTCACCCACAAAGTGGCCCCCTTACCCAACTGCCTTTGTCTTGATGGCCTAACTTGACCATATACACACACAGAGTCTAATAGTGCATTTTCATGACTTTGGTAAACAAATTTAATTTCCTTCAAGCATTTTGTCAAAAATATGACCTTATTAATCAAGATACCGACCAGAGTTGTATTGTCAGAAGTTTTGAGTTCGAGTTTCTCTGGGTATGAAGTCATCTTTGTTAGGGAACGCATTACTCCAATATGAAACTTTTCTATGCAAATTCAAACTTAGTCGAACTTCAATATAGATATCGAATGAGTGTGATTATTTTATATATAAGACAAAGGAGGTTACAACAGTATTCAAAAAGGGACAACACTAAAGAATAGTGAGTTTATAATGGAAGTCAGTGAGTCACTTTGGTAAGGAACAATTATAAACTTACTTTTTCTAGATTATTTTTGACTAATAGTCTAGTTGGTTAAGTTTTTACTAGACCAAAAGTATTTTTTTTTTAATTTTAAGAAAGGTAAGATTGGTTGACCAATTTTTGAAGAGAAAATAAGTGCTTCTAGGGAGTAGCAAAAACTGATTTTCAGAAACTAAACTTGAAAGTATTTATAAGAAAATATATTTGGAAAATTTGATTAAACATTAATTGTTGCTCAATTTTTATTTTTTTCCAAATTAAGAGGTGAGCAAACAACAATGATAAAAACGATTGAATCATCACAGTTAGGAGTGTTAAATGTTAATTATTCGATTTGGATTAATATTTGATTAAAATCAAAATTAAATTTATATAATCAATTTTATAAAAATCAAATCAATATGATAGATATTTATCGATTTTGGTTTAATTATTCATTTTTTATTTGAAAAATTATAATATAAATTTATTTTTTAACTGTTCAAATAAGAATTTGAGACAAATAAAATGAAATGGACAGTGTAATTAGTTTAGTGGGTAAACGACAAATTATATGAGAAAAAAGAGGACCCCTTTAATTTACACCATAAAAGGACAAAATAAGATTTTGGACTGAAACAACTCTGAAGGTTCACTACCACATTCCTTTCACATTAGCACTTTTCCTGCTTTTTTTTTTGTTTTCATATGGAAAATACATTATAAAGTTAAAAAAGAACTTACACATGTGAGATTTAAAATCTTAATAAAAATAAAATACATTATTTAATAATATGCTATAACAAGTAGTATTTTTTTTATATAATAATGTTATTTATTCATATATTTAGACTGCAATAGCGAAAAGGTACATTATACTCTATGAGATAAAGTTTCTAACTTACTGATGAAATGACTTTAAATATGAGATTGTGGAAGACAAATTAGGTTAGAAGATTAGTAGATAATACTGTGTTTTGTTATTCGTTCATACTAGATTGCTAGTAGTTGTGACATTGTTTCTATAATTTCTTATGCTTCGATTTATGTTATTATTTGTTGTTTTTTGTACTTCAACTATTATACTATTTTATTATGTTTATTGTTCTGTTACTGTGTTGTTGTTTTTGTTACAATTTGTTATTACTTAGTATTTCTATTACTTCTTCTTTTAGACTAATTTAAATTATTTTTTTATTAAACCGAAAGTATCAGAAACAATATTTCTACCGTAAGGTAGTTGTAAAAACTAATATACTCTATATTTTCAAAAGCCTCACTTTATGAGATATATTTTGAAAGAAAACATGTCAATATTTGCAGCAGGATTTTATATTAAATGTCACAGACATGAGACACCTACTGTTTCTGACATTTTAAAATTTATTACATTGCAAAAAATTTATATGATTTGGTAGTCATTGCTGTCCCTCTTACCCCTTTTTATATTAGGAGTAGTTTTTTAATTAGTAATAAATATAAGATTATTTTATTTTGTGTTTAATTTGAGGTATTAGGCAGTTTTAAAATTATTCATTTCATATTTTATATTTTAATAATGAGATAAGTTATTTTATATATATATGTTGAAATAACTTATTCAAGAATAATCTAATTTGAGACAATCAATTCTAAAATAATTTGTTCTCAATCAAACGAGGCGACGAAACTAATGTAGGGTTTAAATAGAGTTCTCCACTAATTTCCAAAACAAGAAACAATTAGCAGTAGTAGTAGTACATAGTGACTGTCTTATCAACAATACTAAAGTGTCCATCACTGTTCTTGGCTACCCTTTCTCTTTGAGGGACCCTTCAAAATCTTCTTGTTTTTATCTTCCAAAATTTGGACTTTGGGGCTTATCACAAATCCGTCAATAATGCTTCAATTCAAGAAGAAAATTGTTTCTTTTCTTGTTCAGAAACTTTGCCAATAACAATAAGTTATCTCTGTTTAAGTGATGGAAGTACCTACTAGAATTGAAAAAATAAGCAAACCCAGTCCAAGAATCTCTGTTTGGTCATCACCCACAAACCGTCCTCCTGGTTTTGTTCTGTAATTTTCAAGTGGGTGTTTTTCTTGCTGCAAAAAAGATGGATTTTTTAAGTTCTTTTAATGGGTTGAATGAGGTTTATGGGGGGTTTCAGGGTATAATAGGAAATGGGTTGTCATCATCTTCTTCATTGGTTTTGGATAATGAGAGTGGTGAGCTTGTGAAGGCAATGGTGAAACCAGGGGGAAAAGGGGATAATCAAGAAAAAGCTTTGATTGCTTTGAAGAATCATAGTGAAGCTGAAAGGAGGAGGAGGGAGAGGATTAATGGTCATTTGGGTACTCTTAGGAATCTTATACCTGGCACTAATAAGGTAAATTTTCAGTTTATTTTGGTTGGTTTTGTTTCAAGAATCAAACTTTGTCTACTGTTTGTTGTTTTCGATAGCTGTTAACATCTGTTGTCTTTTGTGCTGTTGGTACTGTTCTTTTTCTGAATGACCTGTACTGCTTTCTGTATTAATTGACTTGTTTTCTCCACTGCTGTATTTCCTTTTTTAGTAGCTACTTTGATTTGATTTACGAGTTTCTTTCGGAAACAATCTCTCTACCTCTGTGATGCATGGTTAAGGTCTGCTTACACTGAAACTTGTGAAGCCCATTGGCTAGCTCATAAGTAGATTGATCAGAATTACAATTAGTCCCAACGTTGTCTTTTGGTGAAATTAATTCCATAATGAGTACTGTTTTACCCACTTCAACTCCCTTGGAAGGTCGGATTTTTCTTCCACTGATGTGTGGTTGGTAAACAAGGATCGGTTTTTTAGCAAGGTATAGAATGTACCGTCAAATATTTTAATATAATTACACAAGATGTTGTTTTGTTCAAGTAACGGATTCTAACTAACGGAAAGGATCTTCTAATCAATCTAGAGATCATATTTGGACAAGTAGAAGAGGAGTCTATTGTGTTGTTTATATACTACGCTTTAGATGTCAAGCGATTTCTTTGAATGGTTGAATAGTTCTTGTTTTCTTTGGACTGAATTGTTAATATTGCTTAGCAACTTTGGCTACAACAATTTACCCAATTAATAATAGAAGTATTTTGAAATGGCATGACACCTGATTTAGCAGTTGAGTCCTTGCAATGAATTCATCAGGTAACAGTTGAGCTTTATTATGATCTCTAAACATCCTAAGCTCTGTAACTTGTCGCCATAGGGATATTGGGCTTCTCGATTCTTGGAAGAATGGATGCTTCTAAATTTTTTTCATAAGCAATATTGTATAAATGGTTTTAGAATTTGATTTTGCATGAAACATAGGTTTAAAGTATGCCAGACTATAATGAAGCACCTGTAGATAGAAGAAGAGGACTAGTTTCACTGTTAGAAGTGCTCGAACTGTTAAGTAAGAAGGAGAATTCTTTCCCCTTGTTAGTTTAATCCAGCGTTATATGCATTTCTTTACATTTTAGAGGGGCAAAGGTGAGATACTTCACCTTTTGATGACGGTGAAGTTAATTTTGGTTCCATCACTATTTCACATGTCCTTTGAAGTGTTTTGAGTTTAATTCTAGCTAAATTGCGCATTTCTATTATAGATGGACAAGGCTGCTTTACTTGCCAAAGTCATTGGCCACATAAAAGAATTGAGAGTGAATGCAGCAGAAGCTACCAAAGGTGTTCTAGTTCCAACAGACATTGATGAAGTTAAAGTTGAACAACAAGCAGAGGGATCTGACGGAGCCACTTATTCTGTCAAGGCATCTTTGTGCTGTGACTATAAGCATGAACTTATTTCTGATCTGCGACAAGCTCTGGATACTCTCCCCCTAAAGACTCTAAGGGCAGAGATTGCTACGCTAGGGAGCAGAATGGTTAGCGTGTTCGTGATTACTGAGGGCAATGAAGGGAATATTGAGGATACTGAAAGGTGCCAGCTTCTTATAACTTCTGTTCGTCAGGCTTTGAGGTCAGTGCTTGATAAATTTTATGCATCCGAGGAATTCTCTTCGAGAAGTACACTATCAAGCAAGAGACGAAGAGTTTCATTTCTCAATTCTTCGAGCTCATCTTCTTTAGGGGATTTCTGGTGAATAATGTGTCTTATTTACTGCATTTATTTATCAACTATATAATGTATTACGTAATGATCTCACGGGTTAATGGCATACGTCTTAGCATGCATATCCTCTGATAAAATGGATATGCATGCTGCTACATATGTCTGCCTTTGTAAATGGAGAACGTGTTGCACTAAGTTGCAACCAGTAAAAATATAAGCAAAATTATTCTGATGTAACCGTTCCTTCGCTTTCATGATGTTGCTGTCCAGAAAATTTATATACATATGTTGCAGATTCCTCTAGAGACACCAGTTGTGCATGTGTATTGCTATGAGACATTTTCTATTTGTTCATTCTAAATTAGTTAACCTTATTTATGTTCATATTACTTTGTCACAATTAAAAGACAAAGAGCGCGACTGCCTCCAGATTGGAATCTATCTAATAGTGTATTAGCATCATACAATTTGGAAGGTAGTAATAACATTTTTCTTGCTAATACTAACTATGAACATGGAACTTGCTGGAAACTGGAAAGTATTGAATCTTTAGTTATCTATTGCCTATTTAAGGATGGTGTTTGATTGATACTCCAACACAAGTGCTATAATGTATTTAATGTTGGCCTGTGGCATGCCTTGTGGGTTCATGGAGCTCATTCTTTTTCTTATTTTGTTTTCCTGTATATAATCCTTCAGTATTTGAAGTCCATTAGCCTGTCTAATCTGGATTTGCGACAGATTGGCCTACTTAAGGGGTGTAAACTAAAGAATGGGAGCTGTCGCGGCCTCAGAAGGTTAGAGTGTTGAATAGTGTAGATATGACCCTTGAACTTAACTATAAAAGCTAGCTCATAAAGGAAGGTTTGCCCAAGTCTATTCATGTCGTTATTTTTTTTCTTTTAATTTTTCCAACAATAACACCAATCAATTACTATGCCTCAATCCATCCTAAACACTTGGAAGTCCGTTATGAATCCTACACTGTTCATGTCTTTTCATTTAAACTCATCTCAGACCAATAAACTCATCCCAGGCCCAAGTTGTACAACATTTTATAATTAGATTATTCTGCGCATCGTTCCTTCAAATTATGTAATGTAACAAATTTTACACTATCACTTTATAATTAAAGCGAGCGTCCGTATCACTTTACAACAAATAAGTGGTAGATTTTTATATAACGGACATATGACTAGCTAGCATTTATTGATTTGACGTAAATATTGGATTTGGACAACTTTTTTCTCCTATCAAGCCTATTCTACATTACCATATGCTAGCAAACTAGAGATTTTGTAGTTCTTAACTTACATACATTAACAATGTAATGTAACAAAATTTACACCATCACTAGTTTAAACAGTTTGTATAAGATACTACTCAACCTCTTTTTTATGTTACCTACTGACTTTATTTTACCAAATTACTCATAATTGACTTTTAAATAACCTCACAGTGTAACATTTTTCACAATGGTTAGGACATAAAGTTAAAAACCTTCCTAATATTACTAGGTCATTTCATTATTTTTCATGTTAAGGTGTGAGGTAGAGGCTATATTTTGTCCTAAAGTTGGCCTCAGGAAGCTTGTCAGGCAAATTAAATTTGAGATTTGAACATAAAAGCCCACTAGTCGAGCTGAACTGGTTAGTGATGGAAGCATTTCCCACGAACCGAGAACAGAAGGATCATGTAGGCTGATAACCAGAGTAAATAGTGTCAAATTGAGGGTTGACAAATGACAGACAAAAAAGAGGGTTGACAAGTAACAAGTTGAGTATAAAAAATTCTTCTAAGTATGAGAAGATCATCCTCTGTGGGCCTATTGAGTCTTTATTTTAGTAAAATTGTTCCATGAATTATTGGACCAAGTACATTGCTTCTTAGAATGTTGTCATCCAATTATATGTGAGACGTCAACAGGTCAGACAGCTCTAAGGTTTTTTATGTTCGGTGAAAAGTAGGCTGAAACTCTGCTTTTGAAGACTTTGTCAAGTCTTTTGCTACTATAAAATACGCGAAAAATGAAGTGTTCCTCTCAATAGTCAATATAAAATGGCAAATGCTGCATTGTGTTATGCTTTAATATTCCTTTTGGCTACTACTACTAGACAAGTTGAGCCATCAAGTGTATCTTTACCTTGCAACTGCTGTATATCTGACTTCATTTTTGCCATATTTTAACTCAAATGATGATTTTTGTGCTCTCTTTTTCGCGGCTGGTAAGCAAGTTGGAGTTGGAAACAACTCTTCTTGAATTTGAAAATGGAAAGGGATAGGGAAGGTTTCATTTGGAACAACAAATTTGCTTGGAAAAATGTTGCAAGAATATGAAGAAAACAAACTAATGTACTTAGATTTTCATAGATGAAATTAAAGGAATTTTGTTAGTCATTCTTTTCAACATTTGTTTCTGATAGATCTATACCAGAGAATCAGAAAACATAAAAACCTGTAAAAAAAGATGAAACTCAACATAATAGCTATGTTAGACCACTTCTGTGACTCCTCCAGACCGTATCGTGTCAACAACTGTTCACCATACATTAGACACACTCCATCAACTTTCTGTATGCATTTCAGTTTCCCACTCTCTCCTCCATACTCATTAATCAAGAAACATTCGAACGGATACTTAAACAGACTCAGATAGTGCACAAATAGCCAGAATATAGGAATTGACTCCTTCGATATAAAGTACCCTGAGAAAAGGAAAAATGCACCAATTAGGCAACCGATAAATGACATTCCAAGGAGGAAATTTGGCACTAGTGCAGAACAGGCTGCCACAAATGAATTCCCCATTGCGAAAATCATCCAGGACACCAGAGTATAGTACGCGAATGCACTGAATTCGTACTTTAATCCTACTAGCCAGTATACTGGTATAGCATAGAGAAGAGCCACTATGAAAAGGAAAGGAAGGAATACTATAGTGTTAGCTATATTGTAGGTGGAAATTCTGTAGGCTCCTCTAGATGTTTCCCTCATTAGGATTCGCCTTTCTTCTAAGAAAATCGGTAGAGCTTCCGTGTTGGATGACAGCAAGAATGTGAGACTAAAAGCAAAGAATCCAACTTGAGATTGCAGCTCCAAATTCTTGGTGTTGTTGTTATAGGCATTGAAAAATATTGATCCCAAAATTAGCCCCACAAGTAATGCTTGGATTACCTTAGCCAAGAAAAGTTGTTTTGTCCTGAAAATGTTCCTGCAGAATCTCTGGCTCAGAATTAGTACTTCTTTCAGTGGAGAATTGGAGTATAGAACTTCCTTATTGGTGTTTTTGTTAAGCACATTATCACTTTCTTGTTCTGTTTCACATTTTTCAATGTCACTTTGATCTCCAGAATGCAGGCATTCTGCAAGGCTATCTGTTATATCGATAGCGAATTCAAGAACATTGACATGATGAGGAATGAAATGTCCTGTGGACTTAAGTTTCTCTTCAAGAAGATGCAAAGATCCATTGTGAAGGACAAAGCCATTTGACAGCAACACAGCTTTATCGAAAGTTCAAGAATTCGAAAACCAGGCTGATGGATGGTAAGTACAATTGTCTTACCATGATTCTTAGCCATTGATTTTAACAGATGCATTACATGGAAAGCTGAAGCAGAATCAAGACCTGAAGTTGGTTCGTCGAGCAAAACAACAGCAGGATCATGGACTAATTCAACTCCAATCGCCACTCTACGCTTCTCACCACCTGAAATAGTCCTGCTTGATTCTCTCCCAACTTTTAAACCAGCAACATGGTCCAAACCAAGCTCATTCAACAGCTTTTTCACTCTGTCTTTGGCCTTATCATCCCCTGCACGTAGCCTGAATCGCGCACTATACATCAAAGTTTCTTCAACAGTGAGAAGAGGGAATAAAGCCTCATCTTGTGTCACATAGCCTGATATTCTCCTGAAATTTGCAGGCTTCATAGGCTGATCATTAACAAGAACATGACCAGAAACACATGATGGACCAACATTTCCTGCTAGAATATCCAACAACGTCGTTTTTCCCGCGCCACTTGGACCAACAACTGCTGTAATTTCTCCTGGTTTGGCTTCACAACTCACATTCCTTAGTATATAGGTACTAGTTTTGTTGTTGTTAGCCAACTTTTTGCCTATCCATTTAAACTCATTATATTTAGGAGGTAATTTGTAGGAAAGATTTCTAGCTTCAATTTTGTATCTATCAGAATTTGATGTCTTCACAGGTAAAATTTCCATTGGGAAAAAAAGATAGAAAAATAGTTTTGAAAGTTGAAAGTGAATAAGAAAGTAGATGAGCTAACTCAAGAAAATGGGCTCTATTTTATAGTACTTGTTAGACAGTAAACTAATGTGAAACTATTTGCATGCATGTACTAAGTATGACACAAAGTGGCTATAATATACACATGAATTGTGTAGGGCATGGCAATGCAAGTCATGAAGTTGGCTCATTTTGACAGTTTCAAAATATATTTGCAACTGATCAAATCACCATCATAAAAAATTCCATATAAATTGAAAATATTTGTAATAGTATGTAGTCGCTCGTTCATGCGATCTAATTTATGAATAACATAATTCCTCCGTTTCTATTTATATGTCATTCTTACTAAAAATAAATGTTCTTTAATACTTGTCATTTCACAAAAACCCTGCATAAATGTTTTTTTTTTCCTATTTTACCATTAAGAGTTATTAGCCTTGAAAATATGCATTTGATCAACATAGGGAAACTAAATAATTAATTCATGTTCATTGGTCAAATTAATTAATCAAAATAAATTAATTCATGTTCATTTATTGAAAACTTGACTTCAAGAGTACACTAAATAAGGGTACAATAGTAAACTTACCTAGTTTCTTAAGGGACATGAAACTTAAAACGACAACTAAATAGGAATGGGGGAGTATTTAATTGTATGTTTTAGGTAAATTAGTCAAGTTAGGTGATTTTGCTCGTCTTTAGAATTTGGAAGATATAAACTATATTCGGGAAAAAAAGCATTCAAATTTTAAATATTCTTTACAAAAAGTACGACCAAACACACTTCTACTCTAATTCCAACTTAAGAATTCCAAAAAAAAGCGAATAATATTTGGTTTTCATAGTCAAACGTCCACTCAGTAACTCAGTTAGTTGACTATTTAAACTTTTACATTATTGGTGAAAGTTCGATTCTCATCTTGTAATTATTTTTTTTTTAAAGGGAGTTTGGTAATTGTCTGGATCACTATTATTATTTGCCAAATTTTCAGGACTGACAAACTGAATAGTGTTACATAAATGAATATCCCTTAAAATAGAGAGTTGGTGTTACCAATGACATAGGATAAGGTAAGAATACCATTAATATCCCACTCATTTATTTTGGTATGGGGTCATATTTTACAATTGATAAAGTCAGCACATGAGAAAATTTCTACTTGCAGTTACAAAATATTTTACTGAGCAAAACAAGTATCATGTACCAAGATTTTACATACATATTTAGTGTGACTCGTTCTCTTTTAGATTTGGTGTTTTATTGTGTACTACTACTACATTTGTAACTGTTTGGCTGAGTTGTGTACTTGTGTTGTGATGGGAGTTGCATGTGATTGTAAATTGTTTAATTTGTGCAACATGAATAGTTAGGTAAATGATAGAAAGGACACGAAATTTATTCCGAATTCACGCATTGCAGGATTCATTTTTGGAGACTACGTTTTCATGACAGTACATTGTTACTACTATATGCTTTAACATACATATGGTTTATAGTACAGTTATACTCTTTTTTCCCTAACCATAGTGTATTGGAGTATTCTCGATTAATTCAGATTCACATATTTTAGGACCTATTTCTGGAGGTGGTGCTTTCGATAGGATTTTTTTCATGCTTCTTTACATACATGATTTATACAATTACACTCTTTTTTTCCTTAACCATGCATAGAGTATTGGAATTAGGAATCGAGCGCCTACATGCAGGTTCGGTTGAACTCAGTAGATTTTGATCAAATAGTGTATTTGTATTAATAAATTCATTAAATATATTAAATTTAGAACCCAATTATTATCACTTAGAATCGTCATTATAAAATTCAGAATCCATAAAATTAAAATCCTAATTTCGCCTCTAAATTTAGAATACCTCGCACCCCACCCCCACCCAAACCTTTTGACTTCTTGAGTAACCAAATTGCATTACGATTATGATTTCAACTTGCATCATTTAGCTGCTTAGTTTGACTGTTAAACTTATTTTTAACTAGTTTAATCAAACAATAACTATATAAAATTAGCGTGTTCAAACTCTTTTGACATAGAATGTTACAACTTAAGAGTTAACCATCAACCCTCCTTGCCGATTAACGACAAATTCAGAATTTTAAGTTTATAAATTAAAATTTCTTTATATAAAATTAATTTACTAGACACTGATTAAATTATTTATATATATTAAATAAATTTCTTAACACAAATACAAAATATTAACTAAAAATATCAAATTTTACGAAATTCCTTTAACTAAAACTCTAGCTTCGCCCCACTCTGTTGTCAACCCCCACCGCTAGTAACAAAAAAATCATAATACAAGGAGATATTTACCTTTTTTTCAACCTTTAGAAAGTGATAGATATCACATTAAAAGTTGAGTAGTTGAGCGTTTACACAAATACTAGATAAGAATAAAACTAGTTTTTTTTTGTTTTGTTTTGAAGATTAATAATAATTAAAGTACTAATTTTTATTCTCCTAAGATGATACAACACACAACTGTCAATTCACTACTGCATTTTGGGAGTAGCTCTTGTTAGTTATATTCTTATGTACTCCGTTCATCAACTTTTATTTGTCATGTTACGTTTTTCGAAAGTCAATTTAACTAATTTTTAAAGTTAAATTATAATATATTAATTCGATATTTTTAGCAAAAAATTTAGCTATTCAAAAACTATATATAATATACTATAAATTTCAATTTGCATATCAATATGATGAAAAAATATATCGTAAAATGTTAGTCAAAGTTTTTATAGTTTGACTCTAAAAAACGAAACTATAAAAATTAAAAATGAATGGAGGTAGTACATAATTTGTTATAAATTACTCTATATGCTTTGAGATATTGATTTTAATATCTTGGAAATTGATTTTTTTTTTCTTTTATATGTATCATTTCAGCTGCCAACGCCCGTTTGATTAAATATGGAGAGAGAGAGGGGGGGAAATATCTTAAGACTATTTGGTTAATTTTGTTGTTAGGGTGAAATAACTTTTTATAATGGCGGAGTCACGAATTCTAATAAGGATATTCAAAACAAAAAAAATGTCAAAAGAATTTAATAATTTATATGGAATTCCAAAAACAAAAACATAAAATTCGAAATGGTATTTTTATAAAAAAGTAAACGCCGCTATCAAGAATAGAACACAAACCCTCCAACAATTTTTGCGACACCTTAATCACTACACTAAACTTTCAAGATGTGTCAACACTTATATATATATTCATTAAATTAAATTTTGACCTATATATATAATGTAAATTATCCGACAAAGGGATGTCGCTCGACACCCCTTGCTCTAGGGTAGATCCACCCCTGTTTGAATGTACTGACGCGAGACTCCAACATATTGTACTGGACCATCTCAAATATTGTAAATCACATGATAATGGGAAACTCACACGTAGAATAAAGGGCTAAAAACACCTAAAGTATTTCATTTTTATGTTTCTAAACTATCATGTATTTACTTTTTCTATTTGAACTATTAATAACTATTTATCGAAATACACCTTAGCATATATAAGTTGTTCCTTTATCCTATCTACTAGAAGGGCATAGCCCGTGCTCATATATAAGTTGTTCCTTTATCCTATCTACTAGAAGGGCATAGCCCGTCCTCAGCACGGGCCCAATATGCATGGTTTCGATTTTTTTTCACTGTAACAATACAACAGTACAAACAAACTAAACATGATGCCTACCTTGATTAAAGTAACATTAACAAAACAATTCCTGTGCTTGTTTACATCAATCATTCTTGTAGTGGCAATTCTAATTGAATGAAACAGAGAATTTCTTTATGTAGAAAGAAGTCTAAGAGATATACAATTGAGTTGCCTATTATAGCCTATCTTATCCATAGTTCAGAAAGTTCAAGTTTGCAATATTTATACCATCCATGAGTCACCCTAGCTCTTCATATGATTATATGTCATGAGCACAATCTAACTCATTCTTATGAGAAGAATGATTCAAGTAAAATCTGCAAAAAGAGAAGACCAAGTCAATTACGAATGTCAGAAAAATGCACAAACGAAAAATTCAGTGAATTACCAAATATAAGCACACACCGTCACATGTATGTCTTTTAAAAGAAAAAACTCTAGTTAAGTTATTACAATGTAATAAGATTGAAGTTGTTGATCCACAAAATAAAGAAAAAATAAGTAACATTACCTAACAATCATTGATTTCAGATTTGGTCCCAATGACCGAAAATTGTTTTAGCATATTTATAGCAACATGGCAGTACTTCATATATCTTGAGATAGAAAATCTCCAACACTTCCGGTTCAATATTCCACGTATGACAACACATCATGTTCATACATGAAGCAGAAATAAAGATATGCTTTCCACCGAGTTTTTAATTTATCTACAATTGCTTTGTCGACTCTGTAAACTTTTCCCCATTGTTCCTTTCATTGGGTCAGTGATTTTTTATATTTATCATCAACATTTGATCAAGGTCAGTGATTTTTTATATTTCAATTTGTTAAGTTGCACTTAAATTATAGCTCCTTCCAACTTTTTCTTTATGCAAGCACAATAATCCTGTAAAGTGTAAAGCATTGTATTACTAACCATCATGGTCAAAGAACTATTATTTGTGATCAAGCTGATTTTGCACGCACACAACTATGTAAGGATCTATGAAAGGCGTGAAACATCTGTTAAAAGCAAGTGTGCTATAAATTATTAATACCAAATGCATGCTACAATAACATTTACATTCAATATCTATTCAAAGCAGCGCAAAAGATAATCACATTGAGAGCAACTTACTTGAAATGCTTTCCGAACCATTCCAACATTTCTTAATTAGCCTCGCTAGCTAATTTCACACCCATTAACATGTATCTCTCTCTTTACCAATTCTGAAAAGTAAAATTTGATGAGTATTGTAATGTCACAAGGTGGACACCATGTAAATACTCCCATTTTTCTACTCACCGAGACAAAGTAAATTGGTTCAAGTTGCACTTGTTTTCAGTACAAAAAAGAATTATAAAGAAGAAAAGATTTCAAGGACATAAGCAGATAACCCATTGAGAATTACATATTCTTCAGCAAAGAAGTGTAGCCTATCTCCATAGTACCTGAAAGCAAAAAAATGATAATCATGTTATAGATTGGCAGTAGTGCTGAAGCAGAATGCATTTTAAAATAGAAATTGTTTATCTACTCTATCCAAGGAAAGCTCATATCTTCTAATACTTTTGCAATTAAGCTTCCCGTCTTTAATTTGTTTTCTGCGAAGTAATCATTAACTGAGTTTCTCTCAGTGTCAATGCACTAAACGAAACAACTACTACATATATTGCAAAGAGTGAACTTTGTCCACTCTAGAGCTTTAAAAGACACAAACCGAGCAAGTTTCCGCACTACCTAATCTTAAGCAAAAATAGGGCAAATATAAAACTATATAGAACTCACTCTTATCAGCTAAATATTATGACGACAAAGCAGAACATTGAATGATCTATTTTTTCGAATTAAGAACATCGAATCAGGTGCTTTCAAAAGGACATCAAAACATGCAAATATTGCTTGATATATGAACTGTGTGATATAATATAACTGCTCTAAATTACCCATATTTCGAAGTCATAGAGTCTCCAAAAAAAGAAGTCTTTTGCAGCTGAATTTGGAATCTTTTTGCACAGATTTCTCCTCTCATGTCATATAATCACATTGTACTTTTCTTATATAGGACAAAGATTACTTCTTTTTCTTTTGTACCTTTAGTTTCTTGAGAAATTCACTTAGGCTTATTAGTTGTTAAAAAGGGTCTCATCAGTTGTAGCATATACTGTTATAGAATAGTGCCAATTTCAGTTGTATATGGTGGGTCAAACAGCACAATAATGCATATAAAGTTTTGTTCTTGAAAATCTTCTTGTTGTGTTAAGCAAACATGAGTGTTCTGTGGGATTGATTTTCTTGAAAGTTTAAAGAAAGGTGTGAAAACTATTATGTGTAATTAGTAAGGAGGTCAAGAAAGGGGAGTAGGAGGGTAAAAGTAGTTGTGATGTTGCTGAGAAAGTTATGGTGGCTGTTAAGGCATCAAAAGAGGTACCTAAGAATGCTGTTGTGTGGGCTCTAACTCATGTTGTTCAACCTAGAGATTACATTACACTTCTTGTGGTTGTTCATTCATAAAATTCTGGTACAACATTCATCTAACTTGTTTCCATTTCTGTCAGCATCTCATTGTAGTAGCACTAAAATGTTGTATTATATTCAAGTATATGTCAACTACATTTATAGAAAGCAAAAGGCCTACGAAAAGAGAACTTTTGATTGGGATCATGGATTTTATATAGAAATGGCTATTTGGTATTCTTACTTGCTTTGAGATTAGGTACTTATTAGAGTGCAACCGTTATGAAAAAAATAAAAGAAGGTACTTAAGAGTGTAGCCTGATTGAAACAAAATTTCTCTGAATTGAACAAAAATCTTGGTTTATTGATTATTCTGCTCCTCTTTGTTGATTGACACCCTCATGTCATCTTATGGATGCTGAATATATTCCTCGTGGATTTTTCCGACAGTCTGTTACTTGTAGCTATTTTCAAGCTAAGCTGATCTTGGCTCTTGTAAGAATGGGAAATATAGTCAGTCTTTCAAGAAGGATTTACTTCTCAAGCCACTGACTTCTAATTAGTCTATTGAAGCTATAGATAATATCTATGTTCAGAGTAGAGACCAAGAAGACATAAACCACAAACCAAGCTCACTTCTATCAGCTAAGTTTGAAGATGATAACTGGCTGATATATGAACTGTCACATAGTTGCTCTAAAATAATCAAATTTCAAAATTACAAGGGCCAATGAAATCACAGTAACCCAGACGATGACATCAAGCTGTCCACGAATATAATATACAGATAAAAAACCTAAAAGAAAACTCATACTGCTCTAAAATAATCAGATTTCAAAAATCACAGAGAGCCATAACACTACGTATAGTATCCTAGAAGATCAGTTTAAGCCATCCACGAAGACAATAAAGATAAAAAAAAACCTTCTAATAGAAACTCCTTTGCGCTATAAAATAATCAAATATCAAAATTATAGAGAGCGATGGCACTACAGTATCCTAAAAGACCACGTTAAGCTATCCACGAAGACAACACATATAAACAACCCAAAAAAACACAGGTTGCTCTATAATAATCAAATTACAAAACCACGAAGAATGATGGCTATACAATATCCTAGAAGATCAAGTTAAGCTATCCACAAATACAATAAAAATCCTTAGATTGCTCTAAATAATCAAATTTCAAAATCGCATAGATCGATGACACCACAGTACTCTAGAAGATCACATAAAGATATCTACGAAGACAATAAAAAAAAACTAAGATTTCTCTAAAATAATCAAATTTCAAAATCACAAAAAGCGTTAAACTACAGTATCTTAGATGATGACGTTAAATAATACACAAAGAGAATACAGAAAAATCTCTCTTGAGACTTACATCGGAAGAATTGCTTATGAGTTCACCGAGAAGACCTCCTTGTAGTTATAGAAAGTGTTGATAATAAGACTGAGAAGCTGATTAACCTCAGCTTGGAAAGCAAACGTCTCTCTGTCCGCCATTTTTTGGTAGATCTAAAGAGTTGTTGCTACTACGAAAAAAGAATCTCAGGCGAAGTGAAACATAAAGGGACTCGAAAGTAAAAGGGGGTTTACAGGTAGTTTTTAGTGACTTCATATTGATAAAAACTTACTTGAAATGATTTCTGAACCATCTCAACATGCCTTGTTAGAGCCTCGTTAGATAATTTTACACCCATTCACACGTAACTCTCTCTTTAACAATCCCCAAAAATAAATTTGATGAGTGACTGTGAAGCTACGAATCGGAGACCATGTAGTACTCCAATTTTCCTACTCCCAGAGATGAGAAAAGCCTGTTCAAATTGCACCTATTTACAAAACAAAAGAAAATTAGAAAGAAGAAGAGATTTCAAAGACACAAGCAGATAATCCATTGAGAATTACATATTCCTGAGAAATTATGAATTAGAATTCTACAAAACTTGATACTCCAAGCAAAGGAGTGTTTCCTATAAGGAGTGCTAACAACACCTCTGCAGAAATCTAAGTTGCACAGACACTTCACTTTCAATGCCGCATTCGTGTCGAATTCTTCAAATATACACTACTTTTAGAGAATTTGACGCACCCATTGACATTTTTGAAGAGTCCAAACAACACACGTGAAAACTGAATGAAAAGAATGAAAAGATAAGTCTCAGGAAAACGTACGGACTCACTCCTCTAGCACATCTAAAGATTAAAAGTAATCAAGTAGTTCGTCAAAGAGTAGAGCAAGATGTAGATCAATTTAGGAGCCAAACTATTTGAGTCATCAATAAATTTTGCCCAGGAAGCTTCAAGCTAAAGTAGTTAAGAATGTAAATTCTAAACTTAAAAAGGCGGATAGCAGGAGAGTATAAGAAACATAAAAATTGTGTTCCCTTTCTAATTTTTGCATGTTTTCTGTAGTGGTAATTTACCAGCAGTAAAAATCAAAAGAAAATAGATAATGTAATTTTGGAATTACATCTTGAAAACACCAAATGAGATAGGATTGAGCTGTTTTTCTATGGAAAACTCAAAAGAGAGTCTTAGAATTTGCAAGATTTTGTGCCAAAAACTCTATGAATCTCTAAGAAATTAGCCATCTCCAGTTGGCTAAAGATTCTGCACATTGAGCAACCATTAATTTAAATGTAGTAATTGTTGAAATGGTACCTCTTTATTTATAATCAACAAATTTGAAATTCATCATTTTCTTTTAAGTTAGCACACATATCTATTGGGACAAAATTTCAACACCTAAAGAAAAAAAATAAAGATAAAGAAAAATCAAACCTATGAAAACCGACGAGAGGGAGTTGCTCGGATGGTAAGCATCCCTCACTTCCAACCCGAAGGTTGCGAGTTCGAGTCACCAAGAGAGCAAAAGGAATGGGAGCTCCTAGGAGAGGGTAAAAGAAAAAAAAAACCTGTAAAAACCAAGAAGAGACATCGTTGTTGCAGCCGAGAGAAACCCCAAGAAGGTGAAGAGAATTGTTGAATTAATCCTCTTAAAATTGTCACTGAAGAGAGGGCTTTGCCTCGGATGGTAAAATACAATACACGTGTTTTATGAGAAAAATATACGTGTTCAACAATAGTACAGACGTGTGTTTGTAGGAGAGGGGCAAGTCTGTATTTATCCAATTTTATAGTACGATTTCAATAACATTATGTACAATTATTTAATGCTGTGATAGTCCAGCCCTTGTTGGCTTATATAAAAGGGTAATATTGGAAAAGTGAACAATTAATAGTAGGGATGTATTTCGATAAACATTTGGTGATAATCCATGTATAAAACTCAAAAAAGTCAAAATATTTTAAGTGTGTTTTTGACTCGTCACTATAAATACATATAACATTTTTTAATTTAGGACCAAAAATTATGCGAGGGTTTTTTACGAACTAATATATTAACGAAAGATATTCATAAACAAATCAAATATGATAAAGATATTTTGGACCTTTTCCTTTAATTATATTATCTGAATTTCAGTAGGTCATATGAATTTTCATATTTATTTTCCTGCCATTGGCCCTTATCTACTTTCCAGTAATCGTATAACCTAAAGTTTTTAAAATCTAAGTTGATCAAGTCCATGAGGAAGATACAACTACTGGTTTAGTTGGTGAAATAATATTCTCTTTCCCATTTCTTTATCCCTACGGCAAACAATAATGAATAGATCAATTAGCACTTTAGATATTAAACTAGTTACAAACCTACAATAGTATTTGAAAATGACAAGCAAGGAATAAAGGTTAAAAACACATCTTAGTATTAAGACTACCCTTCTCACCCTTTTACGTGTGACATACGTAAAAGAGGTGAGAAAGGTGAGTGATGATTATTTATGAAGGATTTAAATAATGTCACGTGACAGTTGACACCATTTTGATAGTAAAAGAGTTTTGTTTATGTCCAATCAGTGATAGATTAAGAATTTTTACTAAGGAGGTTCAAAATATAAAGAGATAAACATAAGAAGAAACCAAGAAGAATATACAACATCTATCGTATATACATATATATATAAAACATGACTCCCTGAATAATACTAAAAGAATTGATACTAAACATCCTTGTGTTCAACTATCAACAAGTGACATAGATAAGTCATTTTGTTTACTTCGATGATATATTTAAACTTTTTCTTTAAGTAAAATCAGTTACCTGAAACATAAAAATTTTATTATAACAAATTAAATTTTGTTAATAGTATAAAAAATATATTCACTATCAAAATATATATATAAATTAAACCTAAAACTTTCACTCTCAATTGACAATTCTACTTTATTGCCCTAAAGGGCCAAAAAATCACTTTAAGTTATAGGAATTATTAGTTTAATCAGCTCATTATTTTTTGTTTACATTTTGATAGTCATATGAAAAAAGAACGTAGATTTTCTCCAATTTGTTGTTATTATAATAATGTATACATATGCATCTATATTCGGAGAAACTAAGCAAATAACCAAAAAAGTAAAATAATTATAAATATATACCCCTTTACATTTATACTCCATTAAATAATTGCATTATATATCTCCAACTAATTTCGCTTAACTGATAGTAAATCAATATTATACATTGTATTAGTATCATTAAAATTGATAATTTCACTTAATTGATACTAAATCAGTATATATATATTTGTATCATTAAGTAATTTATGAACAAAAGACCTTAATGATACCATAAAAATATATATATATATACTCTTATTATTGACTAATGAGTAATTTCTGAACAAGAAATTTTAATGATACCTTAACAATATACATATACTCTTATGATATCATTGACTAATGAGTAATTTCTGAACAAAAAACTTTAATGATACCATAACAATATACATATATTCTTATAGTATCATTGAATAATGAATAATTTCTGAACAAGAAACCTTAATGATATCAATACAATATATATATATATATATATATATATAAGTTAAGCGAAATTATCAGTCTTAATGATACCAATACAATATCATAAGTTAAATGAAAATTATTAGCTTTAAT